>JASAMV010001974.1:0-38926 GCA_030248065.1 Rhynchonema sp. JSB1_4
GTTAGTGTACCTACCCCTTTTTTCCGTGCGACGGTTAGTGTACCTCCCTGGGGGGAAGGGGGGAAGACCCAAATCCAGGAAAAAGTCACTTTTTGAGGTCGAAAATTTGACCTATTTTTGGCCCTTTTTGGAAAAAATTCTCCATAAAAAGGGTATTTTGGCGAATTTTGACATCGACCTGAAAATCACCCAATTTGGGCCTAAAAATGCCCATTTTAGGCCTAAAAAATGCCTATTTTGGGCAAAAATTGAGGCGGTTAGTGTACCTCGCGCGGCGGTTAGTGTACTAGTGTACCTTGGTCGCGGCGGTTAGTGTACCTTAGGGGGGACCCCCCCTCCCCCCCCCCAGGAACTACACTGCGATAGATAGATTGTTCCCAGAATTTGTTGACAATAGATAGATTTGCCCATAAGTGTTGACGATAGATAGATGAAATCAAAAAGTGTTGACGATAAATAGATGAATTTTGGGGGACCCCCACCCCGCCCCCACTGTAGTGGCTGGGGGGGATGGGGGGATTCCCCCCCTAAGGGGTATATCTACTGAGTCAACCCTTAGGGGGGATGGGGGAAGGGTATCTATCTCGAGCCGACCCCAAAGGGTATCTCAGAGTTAAGTAGATCTATGGTTTTCAAAGGCAAAAATAGGTGTTTTTCGATCTCGGGACCCCCAAAAATCGCGCGGTCCGCACGCAGACACCCAAAAATGGTCATTTTAGGCCAATTTTCGGCAAAAAAGTCAAAAAATACCCATTTTTAGGCCAATTTTGCAGTAAAATTGCATGCAAAAAACGGCCTTGTTTCGCCTTTTGACGGACCATAGGGTAATGGGTAGCCTCTGGGGATTCTGAGTAAGTCCGAAACCTTCCCCCCCTGAGGGTATCTTGGTCCATTTGCCTGCCACCACACTGCCCCCCCCAAGTACTACCTTGGACTTGGGTCATCTATCTATCGTCAACACATTTCGGGTCCCAATCTATCAGAGGTCGCAATCGGGCCGGGTTTGGCCGGCCCGGCCCGGCCCGAGCCCCCAAATCTCCGGCCCGGCCCGGCCCGACCCGTACCCCCAAATCTCCGGCCCGGCCCGGCCCGAACCCCCAAATCTCCGGCCCGGCCCGAATTTTTGGCTCAGATTTTAACCCAATTTTTGTCATAATTTTTGCGATTTTTGAATCTATTTTTTTGGTTGAAAATTCATTGTTTTCCATGAAAAAGTCGCCAGATAGACAATACCAATGGTGTGGCTGGGGGGTCCCCGGACCCCCCTAGGTACAGTAGGTAAATGACGCGCCATCCTGGTACAGTAGGTAGGTCGCCGCCCCCCGGCTGGTACAGTAGGTTGCTATTTTTGGCTCAAAATGGTATAAAATCCATATTTTTCATTCCAAATAATCGAAAAATCGCGCGCTGCGCGCGAAATGAGGGTTTTAGAGTACATTTTCATCTAAACTTAGACATAAAAAATTTTGTTCCCCCCTAGCTCGGCCGGTACAGTAGGTAGGTTGATTGCAGGCCTTTCTGGTGGTACAGTAGGTTGATTGCACGCCTGGGTAGCCACACCACTGGACAATACTGATCACTTACTTGCTGAATCCGTCAGAAATTTTAGTATTTTGGACAAAAAACCCTACTTTTTCAGTAAAATAAGTCACTTCAGAAGCTTCGGGCCGGGCCCGACCCTCCAAATCTCCGGCCCGGCCCGGCCCGAGCCAAAAGCCCAAAATCGCGGCCCGGCCCGGCCCGGCCCGGCCCGAGGTCGGGCCGGCCCGATTGCGACCTCTGCAATCTATCTATCGTCAACACCCTGACCAAGTACTGCACTGGGCTAATCTATCTATCGTCAACAAATTTTGGGAACAATCTATCTATCGTCAACACATTTCGAACCCTAAATTGACATTTTTGACTCAAAATGGCTCAAAATTGGTATTTTTCACCCCAAATAGGCAAAAAATCGCGCGCTACGTGCGTACTTAGTACATTTTCATTAATATTTACACATTATTACCTACTTAGTATACTATATACCTTGATTTTTGGCGACCCCCCCCGCCACCATCTATCTATCGTCAACAAGTTTGGGTCGACCTCCCCCCCAGATTTCGGACTTGGGTCATCTATCTATCGTCAACACATTTCGGGTCCCAATCTATCTATCGTCAACACCCTGACCAAGTACTACACTGGAGGCGACCCAAATTTGGAGAAAAGTCATTTTTTGAGATCGAAAATTTGACTCATTTTTGCCCCTTTTTGGAAAAAAATCTCAATAAAAAAGGGTATTTTGGCGATTTTTGACGACATTGACCCAGTGATGTAGTTGGTCCGAGCAAGAAAGCTAGCTAGCTGGAGGGGTCCGGCGCAAGAAAGCTAGCTAGCTAGCCGGGTACCCCGATTTGGGGGGTATTGGTCCAGAAGTCAAAAACAGGGGTATAAAAATTGGTCGAAATTATGCTAAAATAAGCCTTAAAATGCGTGTTTTTGTGCATGTGTGAGAAAATTTGAACGAATTTGACCATTTTGGCCCATAAAATGGTCATTTTGGCACTAAAATCAACACTTTTTTACTTGGTGACCGGAGCAAGAAAGCTAGCTAGCCAGTTTGGGGGTATGGGTTCCGGAGCAAGAAAGCTACCTAGCAGTTGGGGGGGGGGTAATACCCCCCATACCCCCAACCACATCACTGCATTGACCTAAAAATCACTCATTTTGTGCCTAAAAATGCCTATTTTAGGCCTAAATTTGCCTATTTTAGGGAAAAATTGGGGAAGCAGACGTACCCGGAGCGGAGCCCGGAGGGGGAACAGTGGGGCAGGCGTACCATGGAGGGGGAACAGACGTACCCGAGGGGGGACCCCCTCCCCCCTCAGGAAGTACACTGGCACAGACACCACAGTGGTGCCTATGGGTGTTTTTGATGCTCATTGTGACTAAAATAGTTGAAACAAGCCACATTGACATCGCCCGCGCTTGGCCAAAGTTGTTCGGAGTTTGGGAGCCGGCTTTGTTTCAGGCTTAAAATCAGGCTTGCTTGTGTTAAATGTGCACACTGCACAGCAGTGTAGTTCCTGGTCCGGAGGGGGAGATAGTGTACCCTGTACTATACTTGCGGCCGGAAAAAAACTGTTTTTTTCGGAAAAAAACCGTTTTTTTCCGACGCGCGGAAAAATACGTTTTTATTTTTCCGGAAATTTTTCCAAGTGGCAACTTTTGAAAAAAAACGGTTGTTTTCCAAAAATTTCCGAGATATGTTCAAGGGTTGCGAAAGGATGTTGTCAAAACCAATGTAAATCGGTGGTAAACAGTTCAAAATGAGCACTTTTTAATCTCCAAGTGCATTTTTAGCCTGTTTCAGATCATTTCCCGACAAAATTTTCTCCAAAATTGGCGTTTTTGGACCATGGGTATCCTTAAGTACTGGAAAAATATTTGGAAACAAAACGGCTTTTTTCGGAAAAAAACGGTTTTTTTCCAAAAATATATATTGCGGAAAAATACGCAAGTATATCGTGTACCCCAAGGGGGACCCCCTCCCCCCAGGTATTACACTGCTGCACAGCAGTGTAGTTCCTGGTCCGGCGGGGAAATTAGTGTACCTACCTACTTTTCTGCGGCGAAATTAGTGTACCTCCCTGGGGGGAAGGGAGAAGACCCAAATCTGGGAAAAAGTCACTTTTTGAGGCGAAAAATTTGACCTATTTTTGCCCCTTTTTGGAAAAAAATCTTCAGAAACAGGGTATTTTGGCGACCTTTGGCAACATTGACCAATCTTACATTTTAGGCAAAAATTGGGGAAATTAGTGTTCCCGGAGGGGAAATTAGTGTGCTAGTGTACCTTGGTCGGGGAAATTAGTGTACCCTAAGGGAGGACCCCTCCCCCACCAGGAACTACACTGCTGCACAGGTATTTCTGCGAGATTTCTTAAACGAAGCTTCTTATAACAGGGTTTGACTGCCCTTGATTTAATACATTTCTGAAGGCAAAGTGCGAAAAAGTCGAGCGCTCGCTGGTGGAGGTTAAGAAAACAACGAAACGGGCACCCAGACACCAATAATGGCCCCAGTGTTTGGGAAGTCCGAGAAAAAAGATGACAACGACCCGGAATTCGAGCACGTCGATCGTGGGCTGACGGGATTCGCTGATATTGCGCATATAAGTCGGTTTAGGCGTGTTGTTTGTTTGGTTGGCTGCTTGCCGGACGGCCAACGTTTCTGCACTGTTTTGCAAAATTTACCGAATTTACAATTTCAGTTCAAGGTCGCAACATCACTCGTCTCACGTTGAGCCACAACAAGATTTCCAGTTAGTAGCTTTTGGTTTTTCAGGGTGATGATGATGATAACTGTGCTGCAGTGTGCAGTGCTGTAGGTATTAATACCTTGGCGGAGCGGGTAGCGATTCCAGGGAAAAAAACGGGGCGGGTATGGGCTACCCAGCCTCCAGAAGGTTTTGCAAACAGTGCTGTGGCTACTTTGGCGGGGCGGGTGGGGTACATAGGTGGAAAAAATCCGGGGCGGGTAGGGGGTAATGTACCTGGAATCTTGGGGGGAATCCGGTTTGACGGGGGAGGAGGGGGGAAGATTTTTCGGGGCGGGTAGGGTACCATACAAGTTTTTTAGGTGCCTTTTTCTATTGAATTTTTTCACAACTTGAAACGACCGGTGCAGAAACCCCAAATGAGTTGAAAGTCAAGTAACACGTGGATAGGATTACAACGGCTTCTGGATAACTTATCATGAGAACTTCCGTCGCTCAAAGCATTGCTTAACTCGGTGAGGGTGCGAAATATTCCAAAAATCGGCCACATTTTTCGAAAACACAAGTTTGTCTCTAAATTTTGAGGCCGCGCTTTGTGTTGCAGAAATGAAAATGCAACAGAAAAATAGAGCATTTTCGAAAGTACCAGAAAATAAGGTTTTTAAATTTCGAAACACTTAGATAGCGGCGTGACAGGCCGAAAAAGACTTAAAAATTGCCCCTAAACTGCATAGTTGCATTCATTGACGGAAATGTGATGTAAATAAGCAACGTATTGCATTGCATTGAAAACGAGAAAGTTAGATAAACGCGCAGTCCAACAATCTAGACGAGTTTCAAAACTTCAAACTCCATGGTCCGGCTGCTGCAGCCATGCCAGCCTGAATAAGATATTTAGCTATAAGTCGTTGCTGTTAAAGATTATTGCACACTTGATAGTATCAAACGATGTAGCTTCAACGTAGCTATCGAACGATATATAACATGCCCATACTATCTCTTACTGTGGACAAGAAACGGTCAAAATTCCGAAATCGCACACGGTGACGTGACGGTTCATTCCAGAATCGTCAAAAAAGCAATTTTTTTAGCCTCTGCCCTTAAAGGGGCCTTTCGCATTTCAAACCCCCTTCACACTTCGCATGTGTTTAGACAGCGGTCAATGCGTCATAAAAGTCACACACACCGGAGGTCTAACGTTCAGCATGCGGCCAGGAGATGCTCTTCAAGAGGAACATCCGCGAACAAACTCAAATGTGGACCAGCCCAATTTCTACCTGCGCATTCAGGCAACTCGCCTGATGACAAGGGCGGTCAAGGCGCAGAATGTTTCGCACGATATCTGCCCCTGCCTCACTATAGAATTTCGCTTTTCTTTTTATTTCGAATTGCAACGAATTGTTCATGCGTGGCTGCTAAATGTTTCAAAAGGTCTGCTTGTCGCGCTGGAACAATTCGTTGAAATTCGAAATATAAAGAAAAGCGAAATTTCATAGTTAGCGGTGTTGCACGTTTCATGCGAAACATTCATTCGCCTTGACACCTTTTTGATCAAGCAGTTTGCCTGAATGCGCAGGTATAAATTGGGCTGGTCCGCGGCACACTTTGTTCCCGGATGTTCCTCTTGAAGTGCATCTCCTGGTCGCATGCTGCAGATTGGATTCTTGGTGCGTGAGAGTTTAACAACGCCCTGAACAATATTCAAATGCGTGCAAAGTTTGAAGGCGGTTTGAAATGCGAAAGGCCCCCTTTAAAGGGGAAATTGCATATTCCTAATCGCCTTTCAAGTTTTACAAGTGTTTAGACAGCAATGTGGGCATCACAAAAATCAAATAATTTGGTACAAACTCTCAAACATGTACCCAGGAGATTCCGTTTAAGACAAGCCACTGGGAACAAAATTCGGCGCGGACCGGCCGAATTGCTACCTGCGCATTCAGGCAAATTGCCTGATCAAAAAGCTGTCAAGGCGACAGAATGTTTCGCACGATTCTTGAAACTCACTAACTATACAATTTCGCTTTTCTTTATATTTCGAATTTCGACGAATTGTTCCAACGTGTCTGCTAAATGTTTCATACTCTGCTTGTCACGCTGGAACAATTCGTCGAAATTCGAAATATAAAGAAAAGCGAAATTCTATAGTTAGTGAGTTTCAAGAATCATGCGAAACATTCTATCGCCTTGACAGCTTTTTGATCAGGCAGTTTGCCTGAATGCGCAGGTAGAAATTCGGCCGGTCCGCGCTGAATTTTCTTCCTAATTGTTCCCTTTAAACTGCTTCTCCTGGGTACACGTTTGAGAGTTTGTACCAAGTGATTTGACTTTCATGATGCCCACACGACTGTCTAAACACCTGAGTTTGAAAAGCGATTAGGAATGCGCAATTTGCCCTTTAAGCGTAAGAATTTATTGGGGCTTGTTATATATCGTTCGAAAGCTACTGCCGAGATACATTGTTTGGTGCCATCACATTTACAATAGCTGTCAACAATAAGCACTTATAGCTGAATATCATATTCAAGTTAGTATGGCTGCCCCGAGAGATCTGTAGACCTTGGGGTCTTCGGACCTTGATAGGTTGTTAAACGAGATGTTTCTCTCAATTTTTTGTTTCGAATCCGATACAATCTGTGGCCTTTGTGTGTCACAATTCTGGCGATGAATGTAACCACCTAATTTAATGGATTTTTAGGCCTGTCACGGAGCTAGCCGTGAGTTAAAAAATTTAAAACCCTTATTTTCTGGTACTTTGGACGATGCTCTATTTCCCCATTGCATTCTTATTTCCGCAGCGTTAAAGCTGCTGGTCAACAACCCTTCGACCGCGCTTGATCTTGGGGGTAGAATATATAAACAAAGTTTGGACATCGTGTTACTCGACCCTAATCTGGCAAGCCGATTGGTTGCTTCCTGATGTTTCACGGCCACGTTGAAGTTTGCACCTGGTGAAAAAAACCGAAAAAATTTGAAACGCTGCTGTGACACGAATAGGCTGTTTCAAAGTTTGATACTAAAGTGACAGCAACCTCCAACATTGTGGCAAAAACCGCAATGCACAATAGCTATTGAAACGTCCGCATTGTTGAATAAAAAGATAAAAGATTTCAGAAACCTGGCCATTTTTTGCTAGGATTTTCTACTCGTGTAATTTTAAGCATCTGTGGTAAGTGAAATAAGTTGTCAATTACAAATAAAAATCCTCTAATTATCAAGTTCCTTGTTTGTGCTTCCCAGTTTTCAAAACCCTACACAGCTCACACAATGTTTACCACAACATGCGCAAGGCAGCCATTCTCTCAGCGCACACACAACGACAACACACAGCCGGCACAGCGATAACACAGCAATGTTTCACAGCTGGCCAGCTTTGTGTGTGTGCGCATTGGAAAGGCTGCCTTGCGCATGTTGTGGTAAACATTGTGTGAGCTGTGTAGGGTTTTGAAAACTGGGGAGCACAAACAAGGAACTTGATAATTAGATGATTTTTATTTGTAATTGACAACTTATTTCATTCACCACAGATGCTTAAAATTACACGAGTACAAAATCCTGGCAAAAAATGACCAGGTTTCTGAAACCTTTTATTTTTTATTCAACAATGCGGACGTTTCAATAGCTATTGTGCATTGCGGTTTTTGTCATAATGTTGGAGGTTGCTGTCACTCCAGTATCAAACTTTGAAACAGCCTATTCGTGTCACAGCAGCGTTTCAAATTTTTTCGGTTTTTTTCACCAGGTGCAAACTTCAACGTGGCCGTGAAACATCAGGAAGCAACCAATCGGCTGACCAGATTAGGGTCGAGTAACACGATGTCCAAACTTTGTTTAAATATACTACCCCCCAAGATCAAGCGCGGTCGAAGGGTTGTTGACCAGCACCTTTAAGGGTGGCCTCAAAATTTAGGGACAAACTTGTGTTATCGAAAAATAAGGCCGATTTTTGGAACGTTGCGCACCCTCACCGTGTGAAGAAATGCTTTGAGCGACTGAAGTTGTGATGGTAGGCTATTTCGAAGCTGTTGTAATCCTATCCACGTGTTACTTGACCTTCAACTACTTTGGGGTTTCTGCACCGGTCGTTCCAATTTGTGCAAAAATTCAGTTTTTTCTGGAACGAAAAGTCCCTCTGCCAAGAGATAGGGAATCTCCAAGGAGCTTAAAATTTGTGCGTGACATAGGCTGTCGGAATGCTTTCCAACGGTATGTAACGATATGTCCTGCTACCCTTCCTTCGGTTATGTCCCGAGCCCTTTAAGTGTTTTCGGTCGAAATCTGGGCATTTTTTAACCAAAAAAATGGCCTGGCCATTTTGAGGGTAAAAATCGGGGCGGGTAGGGTACCATTTGACTCCCTCCTCCCAGCCACAGCACTGGTTACAAGGTACCCCTAAGGTCCACAAAAAATGGTGTTTTTGCATGCATTGTACTGCAAAGTTGGCCAAAAAACGGTACTTCTAGCTAAAAATAGGTCTTTTGGAGTGAAAATTGGAGTCAGGCAGGTACATACATGCCAGGGTTTATTTTTTCAAAATGGGCTAGTAGCAAGAAGCTAGTAAAATCAAAAATTTAGTAGCTTTTTTGCCGCTGAAATTCCAATTTACTAGCTTTTTTGGCCAAAATACTAAATTTAGTAGCTTTTAGGCTACTAAGTTTGAAAATTTACTAGCTTTTCAAAAGATTTAGTAGCTAAAAAGCTACTAAATTTGGTTTAAAAAAATCCATGATACATGCTGTACCAACGGCGGGGCAGATACATACCTATTATACATACCAGGGAGCGGCAGGCACATAGTGTACCAGGTGGGCCAACTACCATACAAGTTTTTCGGATGAGAATTTTTATGAGCTAAGTGCGCTTTCAATAGTCTTCGGTCAAAATTTGTTCATTTTTACCCAAAAATTGGTATTTTGTTGGAGGATAAACAGACCACGACACTGTGTAACTGCTTAAAGTAAAGTTTGGACACCTTAGATATATATATATTTTTATACATTTTACCATTTGAACACTGAAATCTTAGTAGCAATTGCTACTAAATCTCGATTTTTAGTAGCAACGGGAAATTTTTTAGTGGCAAATTGCTACCATTTAGTAGAAAAAACTGTGGCTCTGCCCAAGTACATTTTGCAAATTATCAGGGTTTCCGGCAATTACACGATGAAGTATGTATAATTTAAGATTTTTTTACCAAACCATCGTCGTTTCTTCATAGACGTTGTGATGTTTGAGTCAGGCCGTTTAGGCCAATGCCACAGTGCCACAGACGATTTTCTTCCATTACCAACCTGAATCATGCATGAAGCTAGTATTTCCCGTCTATTTCACAGGTATCCCGGCTGGCATTGCCGAAATCTCGACACTCGAAGTTCTCAATCTGTGGAACAATTACATCGAAGAACTACCGACCTCGCTGTCCAGCTTGCCACGGCTTCGGGTGCTCAATGTTGGGTGAGTGCAGCTTCACGATGTGTTCTGGTCTCGGTCTCCGTACCGTAGAGGCCGTCCTTACCAGATGGCTGTTGCAAGTGGGTGGTTTGGTACAGTCGCTTGCTGTTTTTTTAGAATGAATCGTTTATACACACTGCCACGTGGCTTCGGCTCGTTTCGTTCGCTCGAAGTCATCGATCTGACCTACAACAATCTCACTGAAAAGGGATTGCCCGGCAACTTTTTTTTCATCGGTGAGTGTACCATGCGGTTCAGACAGTGAACTAATGCCCAACTGAACTAACGATAACGAAGCAGCCGCAGCCTGTACTTGTTTCGCATAAACGACATTGAATGGTGGTTCAGTTGCTGATTTTGCGAACGTTATGAATCATTTTCGTTGACTTTTACTTTTTCAGAGACACTTCGCGCGTTGTACATGGGTGACAATGATTTGGATTTCCTCCCTCCCGACGTCAAAAACCTGAAGAGCCTACAAATTGTGAGTGCCCCATAAATTGTGTGACCTGCCTCTCACCCATTCTCACCTCTCAAGCTGATGTGCCATTTTAGTCCAATTTTTGTGCCACATGAGTACTGTTGTCTTGCCTTCTCATCGGCTCCAGGTGTAAATGCATTTATGCTGTCTTCTAGCTGTGTCTGCGTGAAAACAATCTGATTTCGTTGCCGAAAGAGCTCGGTGAAATGCAACGTCTGCGTGAACTGCACATCCAGGGTAATCGACTCACATTACTGCCGCCACAACTTGGTACGTGAAAGGGAGCAGGGATTGGTTGATGCGCAGTAAGTATGACCAGCTGTTTGCACGATGCGAAGCCGAGTCAATACATTGCGTTGTTGAAACCGAGGTGGAATTTCATAGTTTCAGCGTTGCTCGTTCCGGTTTGTGTTCACAAAATCATTGGGGAAATTTATTTTTGCCAGCACTGCACACTGCAGACCTTGTTTTTCAATTCAGGCGAGCTCGATCTGACCGGTCCGAAACACGTACTGCGAATGGAGGACAACCCGTGGGTGGCACCGATCGCACAACAATTGGAGTTGGGCGTCGCCAATGTGTTGGAGTACATCAGGGGCGACACATACAAATAGTTGGTTGGGTCGATACTGATAAGCGTGAGCTGTTCCGTCCATCTGTTGCAACAAGAAGAAATTAGTGAGACGCATTTGCTCGTGTTGCAGCACTGTTTATCAGTGTGGATTATGAATGAGGCTTTTGACGTCTGGTTTGACACCAAGGATGTCAGCATGGTGTTTTCAAAGTTCAGTAGGTGGTCTAACGTGCAAATAAGTGTTAAAAATTTTGGTGCAGGCTGACTTATTTTGGGTGCAAGATAGCCAGTCTACGGGTAAAATGACAAAATTCTGGATGCAACTTGCCCCAGTGATGCAGATGTTCCGGGGTGGTAGCCATAGATAGCTGGCCTGGTGTGCCGAATTGAGGTGGGTATTGGTTCAGAGGTCAAAACTAGAAGTATAAAAGTAGGTGACAGTATGCTAAAAGGGGCCTTCAAAGGGTAATTTTCTGCATAAAATATGGAGAAAATTTGACCATGTAGATCCATAAAATGGCCGTTTTGGCACTAAAATCAACACGTTTTGGTTGATGTCCGGACACGTTGCACATAGCTGGGTTGCGGGAGGGGTATACATGCTTTCGGCAGGCATACGCGGTTAGCTGACCTCGGTTTGGGGTTTGTATTGCCCCTCGTACCCCCCGCCACAACTGCATTACTAACTTGCGCTGAAACCTGAAATCTTTAGCTGCAAGTGAAAATTTTTAGGTGCAGGTTGCACCTAAAAATGGTCAAAAAAACAGTGGTGTCAGTCACAAAGCGGATCCTTTTCTCTTGTAGACTATACATAAGCGCAATGAGAATCAACACGACTTCGACTTCATTCTGGTGCACAAATGTGTCCCTGTTTCAGTCTGTACGGTCGGCAAGAAGCCGGCGGTGCACAAGTGCCTCCCATCAACCCGAATCGCGACAAGAAGGTTTGTCGTGGCCACAAACAACCGGGATGTTGAACGCGTCAATCACGGATGTATAGGCCATCATCATCCTTGTTCAGACCTTGATTTTTTGTAACACTGTCACTGAACATTTTTTTGTAAGATTGTACGGTTGGATGGACTATTTTGTTGCTCATAACAAATCTAATCGAATCTCGTTGATCCGTTTGCCAGCTTCCGACTGCTGTGGTGTTTTGGTTAGTTTTGTAAAACTTGACCGGAACACATCTTTATACGCAGTCGACTGACATGATATCTACCTTATTTATTGTCATTTTTTTCAGGTTATCAGCTGATTTCTTGTCTTTGCTTCGTATGCTATGTTACTTTTATATGTGTCACAAACAAGATTTTTTCATTCGTTTTTTCCTCACTCTCAAACGCTTAGAATCGCCTTTTTGCTCGTTTGAACTACTCTTAGTTGGAGCAAGCGTTGATCTAAAAACGGAGAAGCGCTATTGCTAACGTGGCAGGCTTTCGCCTGAAATTCTATGGTAAAATAAGCATTATTGCTGTTTCGCTTCTGGTGCTAACACTAACACTATTTGTAAATGCGCTTTTGGGATAAGAAACTCGCGCGACATTTATGCCTGTAAGAAGGCACGCTTTGTCTGAATGTTAATCTGACCAATGTTTTTATGGGTTGCATTGAATAAACTTGTAATTAATGGGTTTGTTCCATTGGTCTATGGATTACGGTGGTGCATTCGTACCGGGACATGAGAAAATTATTGTCTTACAGTATTGTTGTTATTATTAGTGCGTTTTTGTAACTTTTAATTTTGTGACGTTTGCATGCGCTTATGTGATTCAAGGGCGGATCCAGGGGACAACGTGGGCCTTGCTCCCCCCGCCGGCGTTTTGGTCCAACTGGCCCCCGAACGAGGGCCATCATTTCGGAAAGAAAGAAAAGGGACCTATGAGTTGCAGGATTTTCACTCTGACACTTCAAAGGTCCAAAAGTCGCGCGCTTGGCGCGTCGTACACGCCCATATCATGGAAATTTCACTGTTGCGCGTGCCAAAAGTGCAAAATCCTCCTGCGCTCATATTTTGTACGGTATTTGACTTTAAAATCGCCCAACTACAAGCACGCACTAGATAGAAATGCCTTCAAAAAATGGAACATGCACTGCATAAAAAGACGGATTTGGCTCCTCTCCTGGCCAAAAGCTGGATCCGCCACTGCTGTGAACTTTGTTCCGTTCGCAGAACCATAATCAACGGCGAATCCACATCAAAGCTGGTGAATCCCTTCATTCACACATCGGTGCTTCTGCTCTCAAAATTGGTAAGTTCCGAAAATAGTAGTTTTGAAACTTTGAAATTATCCGCCTTCGAAAGGTTGGCATCGTTGCGATTAAACCCCTGGTAACGTGGCTGTGGATTGAGGGCTGAGCCTAAGCGAACACAAAATACCCGAGTGCAGAACCTTCATGTCATATTTTGCAACGTGAGGTTGTTGCCAGCTTATCATAACATTCGTTTGCTGTTTAGCATCTGCACCGGATTTCGATTAGGTGAAACCACGCAGCTGTGTTGCGGTTGCAGTGCGCGTCACAGAGGGCAACTAGCTTGGCCACGTTCGCCATATGCTGTTGTCCGATTTGTTTACAATCGTAATGTGCGCCGCAACGCTGGCTGTATCTTACGTTGTTCACAGTGCGAGCGCAGCGTTGCATCTTACAGAATAGCAGTGTTAAATGCTGGATCGGCTACTGCCTGCTTCAAGGGGACGTTCCTTCGTTTGTTGGTCCCCATTTGTGCTGTTATTATATCGCGGTTGTGTTTTGTTCTCCATTAATTTCTATGATACGGCGTTAATATTCCGACATGCATTTCAGTGATGTGGTTGGTCCGAGCAAGAAAGCTAGCTAGCTGGAGGGGTCCGGCGCAAGAAAGCTATCTAGCAAGCCCGGTACCCCGATTTGTGGGGTATTGGTCCAGAAGTCAAAAATAGGGGTATAAAAATTGGTCGAAATTATGCTAAAATAAGCCTTAAAATGCGTATTTTTGTGCACGTGTGAGAAAATTTGAACGCATTTGACCAATTTGGCCCATAAAATGGTCATTTTGGCACTAAAATCAACACTTTTTTTACTTGGTGACCGGAGCAAGAAAGCTAGCTAGCCAGTTTGGGGGGTATGGGTTTCGGAGCAAAAAAGCTACCCAGCAGTTGGGGGTAATACCCCCATACCCCCCAACCACATCACTGATGCATCTTGATTTCATGCAAGTTCACAAAGTTCACATTTGTGGCGGCATGAAACTCATCCATACACGTGGTGTCGTGGCGTATACTTGTCTGTAAGGCCGTAAGGGTAATTGACAATTGGTAATTGGCAGAGGCAATATACGTATCATGTGTTACTGGTGTTGTGTCTTCACTTAATCTCCTGGCTGATGAACCAAATGATAGCCGGAAGGATTGCATCATTGTGAAACCGCACGAGCCAACCCTTTGCCACACTGTGTAGAGGTGTAGCGCTCTCGGAATTGAAAGAAGCAATGCGCGTTTCTGATCTGGTTTGTCAACAGTTGTAAGACGCGTTGTGGTCTGTCTAATTGATCTGGGGAACACATCTGGGGTACATATACGTGGTACCCAGGAAACAACATGTAACACTTCAACATAAGCCTTGACGACCACCCAGCAAACGTCTCGAGATCGCAGTTCAGCACGCACGCGACATTTCCTGTATCCGGCCGCTGTGCACAATTGCTTCATGATCATACGGCATGATCATGCGGCATTTATAGCGCAAACTTGGAACTGACTGCCTGACCATCAAGGCAGTCCGTCAGTGCAGACCCATGTTTTGCCTGGATTGGTCTTTCTTTTTCATCATATTTCAGGCACGGCGCGCGCTGTTTCTCAAATTCCCGCTATTTTTCTGGCACTACTAAAAACAGTTTGGGATGGTCGACTCTTGTTTGTAATTTCTTGTTTGTGTCGCCGACACATGCAGAAGACAGAAGACACAAAACTTGACAGACTTCACAAACCGCATGGCTATTTTGTGCGTACTGCGCCCGTCCTGTGTTCGTGGACATGAACTTGTTTGGTACTGCTACAAAGCGCGTTTAGATCGTGCGCTGACACCCGACAATTTGGTGTGCACAGTTGTGTTTCTTAAGCCACCACTCGTTTCTCTGATTTGTCTACTTTGTTATTATGTACTGTTGTTGCATTGCATTCGTGCGCCGGCAGTACCCTGGCCATATATTTATGTCTTATGATCACATTGACGCATTCACATTGGGTACCGCCTGGTCGTCACATACGTGACACACTTGATGTGACACGTACCCATTATCATGCCCCACGGTGCAATCAGTGTACCACAAAGCCGCTCGGCTGACTTGTGCGACTTTAAGCCAGCCAGCTTGTGCTCGTCTTGACTTCAAATACGCTCTTTCCTATCGTGAGCCCTCCTTCTGCGTGTAGGTGATGAATTCTATACATCTTACAATTTCTGTCGGCCCCGAGTGATTATACGCCCTGGCATAATACGAGGTGAAATAGTTGGATGCGGAAATATAAGCGATTTGCGATCGAATTGACTGACGGTACCCGCGGTGAAAATGACGGCGATGTGCCCCCGAGACGTGTTGATGAGAGCACAACGTGACGCCAGCAGTAATCAGCGGCATCAGGGGGCACACCCCGTTGACGACGATGGCTGTTGCTGCTACAGTCGCTACATGGTGGGCATGTTGAGGTATGTGACCATTCACTCATTTGTCACGGTGCGGCATTTCTTAGGCATCACACATTGAATGGCGTGTGTGCGTGTATGTTTGTCGTTGACTGTAACCATTAATTCACTGCCAGTGCCAGTCGCTCGATGACTAACAACTTCCGGTTCCGTACACCCATTCCTGTCAGCGTTGCGATATCTTAAAATCGTTACGTAGTATTTGAATTTTGAAAATCACTACACTCTCTCGTACAACAAATTCGGTTCGATTCTGAGAATGCTCTCTAGTTGCTCGTTGCTGCTGTATTTGCAGATGTGCGGTGTTGAAAAACTTTAGCTATTGCTCGAAACACCTATAGTGATTCACTCGCAGTCAGAGAGTTTTTATCCATTCATGCCAACTTCCTGCAATGTCTGAAGGTATGCACTGTATAACTTAAGCATAATCTGCTCGGCATGCTGGGCTTTCAGTTTCTTTCAATCAAATGCATGTGCGACCGACGGTCCGGTCTGTCTAAATGCCTTTGAATTGCTAAAGTTGCGTTTATTGAAAGCCCAGACGCCAAACTGGCTGCGGTCGACGACGACAGCGCCCTGCTCCCAAATATTATTGGTCTCGTTTGGGTTTGGTTGGCGCATGTCTGGTTTCATGGGCACGCCGTTATACACGCACGACCGTGTTTTGGTTGCCAGTACGATTCTACACGGTATCTAGCTATACTCAAGGTGACTGGCGTACCCAACGTATGTAGGTCATGATGCCAAACAAATGCAAATGCACCGCGCGTATCAACGTCTTCTGTTCACGTCAACGCTCTATCGCACATACACAAACGTCTGTGAGGTAAAGCGGACATTGGTTGGCACATATATTCCTGCTGGCGTCGTTTTATGGCATGTTCTATTTATTGCTGTCACTGTGTGCACGTTCTCAAATTTGCCATTTGCACACCCGTTTCTCCATGCGCTGTGGTATTGACCGGAAAACTTTCGAAATGCATCCACGAGCGGTTCAAGTTTATTCCTTAACACGTAACATGCTAAGATTATGTGACTTCATTGTAGCACCGGTCAGTTCCAATATTGATATTCGAGCAACGAAAGTATGTTATGGAAGTACACACAGTTCACCTCCCGAATTGTTCCTCTTTTGTGTGTTGTCTTTTGTTTGGCAAAGCGAAAGTGCGGCTAAACGGGCCATAATCCGACTACTGTCTTGTTTTGCTTCTGAACTTATGTACCTATACGAACAAATGTCATCAGCAACTATAAACACGCATTGCAACGGGTTTGTGTTTTGCGAAGTGCAACAGCTCTTTAATCCGTTTTCGGTTTCCCGAAAAGGTTGAAAGTCCAAATTTTCGGTTTCGCTGGTACCGTACCCTGTTGCTGCTGGAACGTATACCAGAATGAAAAGTGGTGCCTCAGATAATTTATGCCACGACGTGTGAGCACAGTTTTGTGGCCATAGCGCACGGGATTGGATTAGCACAAGCGTTCAGAATACTGGTGGTCGTGCTAGCCGTAGGGTTTGTTCTCGTTCTTTGCAGCAATGGCACATTTTGCCCACAGGGTTTTGTGACTGGTTATTTAAAAAATGTTTCTGTCACGTCATTTTTGCGTTGGCATTGCCACGGTGGACATTTTCAGACATCTTTCGTGAACTCAGCACCAGCAGTCCCCTACAGTAGCTGACACCCTGTCCAAATTGAATAACTAATGATAGATAACACACACACACACTACATCGAGAATACTTCCGTTCATTTCGTTCGTTAGCGTAGAGCGTACAAGACGAAACAAGCTCGTTAGAAACCGAAACTATTTACTCATCGTGAGTACCGTTCGTTGCAGGATTTGATCGGATCTGTACATTGTTCCCAACAAGCGAGCTTGTAATAAACGCTCGTTAGTATGACCCCATAGCGTTAGTGTCCCATGCATGCGTAATTGACTGACCTATCGCACATGACATGCACACGCAGCGCATTATCGTGTTACAAACATGACCGCGCAGATAATCGTGTCATCATGATCGCGCATAAGTGAGACATTAGCTTGTTGCTTTTATGTCATGCCATATCTTGGGCATGAGGATTCTGTGTTCCCATTCGTGGATTTGCGAGGCCTACGTAATTTGTTCACATTGACAAGCGTCAAACATGCTGGGACCAGTACTGTGGCTGTGATCATATGGCTGAATTGCATGTGACACAGTCGTTAACTTCTTGGAACATAAACGTATTCAATGTCTTGGGTTCAGTTCGAGGTTGCCAATGTGAAGCGGACCGAATGCACCTAGAAACTGTTCTGGGCACCCAAGTAAGGGTACATATTCGTTAACAAGCCCAGGCCTACGTGCCTCTGTGTTTGTGAGCGCGCCATTGCAGTCCAGTCAGCATAAATGATATCATTAATTTTCATGATCGTTTTTCGTGTCCGACTCAAATTCTTGTCAGTGCCAACTGTTTCATGCATTCATGGGGTAACTCAGTCGAACGTCCGCGTCTTCAACGTTGTGCACTTAATAATCTCGCGTCCCTTTCCTGCTCCCACCTTCCACCAACTGGACACAGCTACTATCTTGCGTTTCGCCGAGCTTTAAACACCCTTTATGCAACTCACCCACTGTGTGTGGCTAATCAGGCTGTACAGACCAGGGTACATGTTGAGTTTGGTCTGTCTCAGAATATGGCACGAGAACTGAGTTGACAGTTTTCCTGTTTCGAGCATGGCATGCAGATATTTAGGGTTCGGCATTTATTTGTATGTATGTTCTACCAATGAATAAACTTTAAGTCCAGGCGGCCCATAACTGGACATGTGTATGTACAAACTTGTCCAGTTTTTTGTTTATTTATTATCTTCTGTGACCATGGTTTTGCACTCTGACGTTTTTGCCACTATGATTGTGCCCATTGTTTTTGTCCATTGTGAGAATCTCGTACATTTTTCATGACGGCTGGAATGGAATTGGGAACATTTCGTTCGGAGACTGGGTCCAAAACTGATGAGGATATGCAATGACCCGAGAGCGTTAGAGGTCCTATCACAAATACATATCTTTGAGATTCTATTAGTTTTGGTGGGATTCTTCCTTCTTGGTTCTTTACCATTGCAAAGCAGGCACTCAGAATAAATCTGATTCTGTGCTGTGAATGTTAGGTCCACTGCAGTATTGCATAATTTCCGTTCCGTCTTTCCTGTTCAGATCACGTGATATGGATAAAAATCGGGAGGTGGCCGACGGTGGTGGGCATGTGCCGGTCACACCAGCGGCAGGGACGGACACACCGATGGGCTCGGTGGTGGTGGTTGTGAAAGATCAACCCACTACCAATGGCGCGCTGCCAGACAGGTATGTGTTGTACAAATAATGTAAGAGCTTTGTATGAATAACACTCAAGCATCCTTCTGGCTTACGCTCAAATTAAGACTCATGCTTTTATCATATACGGTCCAACAGGGCAGGGTAATTGATTGATTATCTAGGACCAGGACAATATTAGCTAAAATGCCAGAGTATCTTTCTGCCGTTCAGTGTTGCGTCACCCGAACAATCAACAACTGTGGACAAGCAGGCTCCACTGGCTGATGGTGAGCTTGGCAAGCCACAGACAGTGGTTGCAGCTGCGATAGAGCCGACTGAGGATCGCGATAAGACTCCGGAACCCGAAGAGCCGGTTGTGGTAAGCTTCATTGTCGCTTCGTTGTTGTGATACGAAAACGCATCTGGCGGTGGGGGGGGGCAAGAAACTTTTATTTGACACGAAACATGTGCAATTTGGTGTCATTTGCATTCAGCACAATGCGACGTCTGAACCCGCGAACGCTGCGTCAAGTGCTAAGGGTGAGGGAGACAGAAATTCGGCGCTCACCACCGAATATCCGAGCAAACCTGCCGGCCAGGACGATTTAACTCTGGTTGGTGGAGAATATTTGAAGGTGGTTTATGATTTGTTACTGTCCGGTTCGCACATGGTTCAGCTCACGCTCCGGCTGTTTAAGATGAACAATGTGCTTATGTAGGCTTTGCGGGTTTCATTTAGAGTCTCATTTAAATTTCCTTTTATTTCACTGGTCGTAAGCCCTTTCTGTCAACAACCTTCACGCCCCCGTTTGCAGGATCAAAAGCAGCAGGACATAATGGAACGTCTAATCAAAGTGCGAACGTGCAAACGCCAGGTGCTCGACATGTTGGACCAAATCAAACGCGAATCACCTCAGGTTTCGTTCATTTGGTTGTTTCACAGGTCGTTGCAAGACTGGTTATTGTTGTAGTTAGTGCGCCCTGCAGAAGGTCTAGGGTAAGACTGACCACGGATCTGAAAATCGGATATGAACGGAATCCGCATAATCAGTCTTCCCTCATTGGCGTTTCCCAGGAAGAGTGATGACAAATCCTATGCATGCCACGCATATATTCAGCTTAAGTTAAAGCCTGAACAAGGCCCAAGCCTAAATATGTGCGCAAACGTGAGCCTAAGCCTAAGCCTGAGATCAAGCCTAAGCCCAAGCCTTGGTTCAGGGCTTAGGCTGATATTCACGAAGCGGTGGAATGGAGAGCTGAGTGGAAAGTTCAGTGGAACGTACAGTGGAAAAACTTGATTCGAAAATTTAGTGGAAAGACAAAGGTAGAATACACCCCATCGCTCGTTGTGGTATGGTATGTGGCCCCCCGCGCTGAGGGTACAGTATCTCTTTTTTGTCTCTCGGGTACGGTATCTCCCCCACATGCCAGTAGCCAAAGCACGGGGCACTAGTTTAGAATTTATTTCCTACTTGAAACATTCTAAAAGCTGCTGGGATTGAAACAAGGGAAAATTTTTGACAAGATTTTGGCTTATCCGTTCTGGAGTTGGCATTTCAGAACCCTGATCGCGAAATGTTGGCCAAGCTGATCCGATCATACGACGGGTTCAAAGAGCAAGAGGAAAGCTATCTCGAAATTTTGCAACAAATTTTGGTGCGTTTCACATATTTTTGATCTTGTTTGGCATGTTATAGTAAATTTCCAAATTCGCTGCCGCACAGTAAAATACGCCCCATAGTTAATGTCAAGTTATAAACCCGAACGCTAACCGTGCGCTGTTCTGAAACATTGCGCGTAGCTGCCTGGCTGGCAGGCAAGCTGCGTGTGTGTTAGCTGTCTGAATGTTTCACAAGTTGATTTTCGGGTTTAGAACCTGACATTAACTATGGGGCGTACGTTACTGTGCGGCAGCGAATTTGGAAATTTACTATACATGTTGTGCACACGCACAATTGACAAACTTCATTTGTGTGTGTGTTCAAGTTTGAGCCTGATGTCTGAGTCTGAGTGTTCGGAAGAACCGCTGGTGGTGTTCAATGTTTCTGGAAACAAGCAGCTCAAACTGCAGAGTATTTATCTGGATGCGTTGTCTCGTATGCTTACATTCATGTGATGTTGGGCATCTCCAGGCAATACGCAAGGCTCAATCACTCAAAGCTCAAATGGATGTGGCGAGACAGTCGAATGACTTGCAAGCCGTCGAATCGGCCAAAGATGATATGCGCAATGAAATGGCGAAACAAAGCAATAATGCCGAGGTGAGATAATCTGCGATTTCTCGCATTTCAATGGCAGGGACATTGTACGTCAAGGCTCCTCCTGGTGTATTTTGATGAGGATATGCATGGAAAACTTGACATTGTGCTACAAACTGTCGGTGTGTGTTCATTGTCGGCGCCAACTCGGCCAATTTTGATTTGCGATTGCGAGACCAGATGTGCCTGATATCAAAAATGAATGATGATTCGTTTTGGCATTTGAGGAGGATCGCGATCGCACGCCGACGCCGAACAACGGACCGACACCGATTGGCGATGAAGAAGTGGAGGACGTCGACAGCGAGCAGACGCGTGTCGAACGCGAAAAGCTGCGCGAATTGATGAAACAACGGGACGCGTTGCGCGCACAGTTGGAACAGCAGAAACAGGTGCGCGCAATGATAATTGTTGTGCCTGATTTACCAGGGGAACGTAGAGGGTATCATTCAGATTCGTGACAATCACCGAACGAATCTGGAAAATCTACGGGCGACGCACGGGTCACCCGATGAAGTACAGGATCAGGCCGCTCTGGACGTTGCTGCTGCGCAACAGGCCGGTTGGTAATGGACCTGTGAATATTTTCTGTTTCTCTTAACTTTTGTATTTGATAGTTTGTTGGTCCGTTTTGTGTGTGTAACGTTCTCTTTCATTACGTTCAGTAGATCGGGAGCGCGCCAGCGTCGAGGCTAAACGGCAACAGTTAGCCATATTGCGTCAACAAATGGGCGAAATCACGAACATGGTGAATGCAGTGGCCGCACATCCACTAGCTGCCGACGAAAACAGTCAAGTGAGTTAGGTTTTGGTGTATTTTTTGCAGCTTTGTTTTGTGTCTTCGTTCTGCACAATTGTCCATTTCTATATGAGCGCTAATCGCTCGCTGAGTGAATAGGTCAGTTGGTGGCATATTGCGCCCCAACTAAAAAGCTTTCTGTCATTTAGCGAGCGACAATTGGTCTGTTTCTCCTTTTTTCACGCGATTTTATTGTAAAATCTTCAGTTAATGTTGCACCATCATGTCTGGTCAGCTTTTTTCGAGGTCTTAGGGTAAGATCTACAAACTAACGCACGCAAGATGCACAATTGTGAGCCTTTCACCTAACATTCACATTTACGAGATCGCACACACGTGCTCTGCGCCGCCATATCATGTGGCGTCACATTGTTTTTGTGCCCAATGTTCATCTTTGTGAAAAGGCGGGGCGCACCACAACTCCGTTCTGCTGTTTTTCGTGTCGAATGGCAAATATTCGCAAATTATAAATCGTCGAGTACGATTCGTGTCCCAATGCGACGATCATCTATGATTCAGATGGCGTATGAGTGTGGCCCAAGAGCTGCTTTAATCTACTGGCGATGTTTCGGATCTGTTGGCTAATACGTTTTTATGGTGGCGTTTGGTTTGCAACAAATTTTGCATCCAAAATCACCGACCGACAAAGCAGCCGTCGTCTGCAAGTATTGTCTTTCTCATAACAACCTGACTGGCGTGATGATGCATCTGCAATGGGTTCGGAAAATGTGTCCCCGACGTTTGTTGGGCTCCATTTGGACATAGGTTTCATGAAGTTGTTTATAAGTTTGCTGTGTCCTATTTGGAGATGAATGTTTCCCGACGATCATACAGTATACTGAAATGGTCAAGGGCAAGTGTGACGGCTTGTCCTTCCATGTGCTGTGGATGTTCACCATGGGCCGCCTTTGTAGCATTCAGGTGCCCAACTACTACTACACATCGCAAAACAATGCATTTGTCTTTTTCCACCGCTGTGCCATGTAAGCGATTGCGCTCTATCCATTACACTAACTTGCCACACACGCGTGCGCGGTGCGTATTGCAAAGCTGCAACAACCGTCGTACATTATGGGCTCCCTGTCACGTCTGAGGCCGCAGTGGCGTGATAAGTTGCGTTTACGCTTTTCGTGGCTAATATGACGCGTCGTAGCATGCTCAGGCTTTATTCTTGGGTTATGTCTCACTATTGTGGCTGCTCGATTGTTTTTGTTGCGGTATTTTGGATATGGACAGGCTTGAAATTTTGGGTTCAATCTCGAGCTATGTTGTGGTGCCCCTCTCACTTGAAGACGATAGTGTTTCCGTTAAATTCTTTCGCTACTAAACTGATCTAAGTACCATGTAGCATGCGTTCCCTGTACCATTGGCTGAACTTTTGCTTTGCTTTTTATTGCTGTTTACCTTGTGTGACTGCTAAACAGCCGTTAATCGGTTGAACAGTGGTGTTACTCGGCATTTGCACAACATGTGATCGAAACCGAGCGAACTTATCGGGCGCAATCTGGGTTGTGTTCAAAATGATGTAAATTTCTGCGGCTTCGTTATTACTAGCAATATCCTGAAATGCGCTGAGCTACACACATACATACATAGTTGAATCAAAGCGACAAACCAGTGCTTGTTCAAATGTCTTTAGGCGGTGCTTTACCGCAACATATCTCGGAAATGTACGTTGTGGTGTTTATTTTATGGTATAAGACAATCAGCCACGTGGTACGCATCAATGGTCTTGGGTACCAGGATACGTATGCCAAAATATTATAGAACTCGGTTGACATTTTCTGATCCAGGGATGAATCACTGAAACCGATCGTACCCATGCAGTTTGGGGGTACGTATAGTGCCACATGTTGCGGCTTGGGTCTACCACCAGGAGCCGGACGGACCACAAGTGGTTCAAATGTTTTGTAAATCTGTTTATTATTAGAGCGCTGATGTCTCACTACACACAGGCCGTCCCAGATAGCAACGCAACACTTTTGATGGTTTCGTTTTCAGCGGTGACTGAGTCGTTTGATACGAACTACACATCATTGTTTTCTGTTAAATGTCATGGGTTGAAACACCAACAAGCTGGAATTATGCCTGGGACAACGAAAATTGGCGATTTTCACCTCATCAGCACAGTCTCAGCCACGTTCACCCAGGCGAGAATCTGTGGTACATTGCGTCACAGTGATTGCTAGACGCACACTCTTACTGCCCATTGGTATAGCAGTTTCCGTACACCCATGTCAGCTATGTCACTCCGTAAGTCGCAGAAACGCCGGTAAATATGTAGATCAACTTTTCTTGCATAACGTGCCTGAAAACAGCAGAAAATATTCCTGTCGCCGCCGGCATTCTTCGTGGTTACGTGAACAACTGATGATCACGGAGAGATTTTTTGAGAGTCAAGGACAATGGAGAGTCGCATCTTTCAATACAAAGGCAACATTGTACCAGCGAGCACTACGCACCATTGTTTCCAACGCGGTTGGTCCATTAACGGAAGCTGAGAAGCGCTCCACAGACAATTTCCACAGTTTCATGCAAAGAATCCATTCTGCTGTTGATTTCTTGGATCAGCTCGAACATAACGTGCAGCAAACTTGTTGCACATGAGCTGGGAGAAGTCGACTGAAACCCTTTGCATCTTTGGAACACGTTGTACCATAAAAGTCGCTGACGTTTCACGCGAACATGGCTGTCACCGTGCTGATCAGTCCAAAATCGCAAACTTTTCTTGTTCTAGGCATAACTCGAGCTTGATGATGTTTCAACCCCTGATATTCTAATACAAGAACTATTGAAGTTTGAATATTCCGCTTTTCGTATCAAACGACCCAGCCAACGCTGAGAACGAAACCCTCAGAAGTGTTGCGTTCCAAGTTGGGTTACCCTGTACGTGCGGTGCATTGTTGTTGTCTTTGTATTGTGTGTATAATGAAGCTGTTGTGTGGTGCGGTTCTGAAGTGTCTGAAATACTTGGTACTCGACATTCATTCTTGAAACGGCAGTCTCTGCGAAGACGCAAACGCGGTTTGAGGCGATTTTCTTCGCTTTGGGAGAATGCAGGACTTTGTCTCGTCACAAGGCCAAAGGCAGAATGCATACGTTATGATAAATTTAAGTTTACTAAATCGTTGATAATGGCTGCAGAAAGTCCGGTTTTGGTAGTAGCACAATTTACGGGAGGGCGTGGCTGCTGCAATATGTGGCATGCGGATAGTAAAAGTACCGCAAAGTTAGTTAGCTCATTTTGCTCGAATTTGACGCCACCGGTTGCAGTGCAGAGTCGCACACGTTCCATGGTACCGAGTGCTAGGAAAAGAAGTGCAGTATTTGATTTGCGGCACCGAAATACAGCGGTTGCTAGTGCTGCTAATCGGATTTACACGCTGTTTCAAGAGTGAAGCATTCATGATTCATGAAGCCCATTTCTCTGTTGCTCGAACTTGTGCGTTACGTGCTTAACACCTATTTTCACTTCACTTTCGTTAAGGCCTAACTATACTTCGTTCTCTCAGAGAACAAAGAACAAATTCTCGCGCGCTGATTGGCTGTTGAACATACGTGTACCAATCAGCGCGCGAGAATTTGTTCTTTGTTCTCTGAGAGAACGAAGTATAGTTAGGCCTTAACACTACGCTGTGTTGTGGTTGGAATGTTATTAGTCGGACGTTAGGCAAGCTTGCGCAACACCTATATACGTGCCATTATTATTAATCTCCATGGGGTTTCATGAGCATCAAGCAATTGTTGAGTCCAAGACTTGAAAAAAGCACGACTTGGTGTGGTGAAACTCAGCCTTAAGAAGCGACACACTGTGGTACTTATTGTAGTTGCGTTGACCCGCGGTCCGAAGCCCTGCAGGGACAGCACCTGAAGGCTTTGGCTTTGATTTCATGGTGCCCCACCCCATCCTGGGTGCGTGTCATGGTCACGATCTGTACCCACTAATTGTTGGACAAATCTGCTGTGAGCAACACGCATGTACCTACGCACTTACATTTTATAGGACGCTACATGGGTGTTTGTGCGTTGTGAGCCTAATATATATCATAAGCCCCAAATGTTACAGCAGCATCAGCAGCGCTACAAACTTGCTTATATGTGCGCTGCGCTCGCTCGTACCTCCTACTTGTACCTCATCTCCAGGGTTGGACAAAAAAGGCTTTTTTCAAAATTGGTTTTTTAAAAAATCGGTTTTTTAAATAAAACGTTTTTTTTTTCAAAAAACGCCAAGATTCCAAGACGTATTCCAAAACAGTTTAAAGGTGCTTTTTACGAGGAAAAAGTGGCCATACAGACTGTAATTCTGCGTGTAAGGCGAAATAAACTTGTTTCACCCCTTTCCTGGCAAGTTGCTAACTTATTATAGTCTTCCGACTTTGGCCCACATCATATGACCAAGTTTGAGTTTACGGACATGAAAATAAATACAAAACAGGGTGTGAAGGCCACGGGATTGAAAAATAAATACAAAGCTGACTGGAAAGGACAGACTGAGAAGGTGGACGAAATCACTGACAGACAGACACCGGCAACACGCAATCAGAAACTAAATATACGGTGCAACTGTGCAGTACCGGACGGTGCGGAATACTGTAACATAAAGAAATCCGAAAGCAATGTGACAGATTGTTAATGATTTTCCTTGAAAATCAGGGTACCTTGTTTGAAATACCAGGGAAAATCAAGGAAATTCAGGATTCAAAAACGACCAAGACCAGACGTTTTTTTTAAAAACGTCGTTTTTCTTAAAATAAAAACGCCGTCGTTTTTTGTCCAACCCTGATCATGTCTCTTCTCCTGTCTCTCTATAATATCGCCGCGGGTAATTTTCCACTGCTGAAGCGGCCCAGAAACTCGTAAGTTTTGCTAACTGTAAATGTTGGGGTCACTTCCTACTCGCAGAAGGAAAGCTGCATGTTTCTCAGGCCTGTGGGTCAATGTACCCTCCAAATGCGCAGGTCGCGCGTGCCCCAAGTGTGTGTCTTGTCTTCATGAGTTGTTCGGATGCTCCTCCACACTCGTCTCTGCACTGTCGCACTTCCAGCTGCTTGCAGCTACAGAGGTGACCAGCCACTCACAACACAATACCGTGCATTAGGTGCTTATGCTTAGTTTAGCAACGTATTTGGCACGGATAAGTATTGTGTTCGTTAAGTTTATAGTGAAATCTTCACGTTGGAGCACTTGTGCTGTACAAAGTCACTTATGCTGGAAAACAGACTAATTTGCCAACTGAAATATATATCGTGTGTGTTTGATTGTTCAGACATTTTAATGAAGCCCGCGCTTTCTTCACGCCCGCCTGTACTTTTAAAAATTGTTGCAACATGACCCCGCGCTTTTAATCACCAGGCTTCCGTTCATCTCTATCCTGCGTACTGGAGTTACACATTTCCAATGGCATACCGCATCGAGACCAACGCGCCTTCTTCTAATTAGAGGCAGAATAGTGCGAGTAATTTTGATGCGTTGTCATGTACGGTACCCTTTGTTTTCAGCTCGCATAAGTTAGTCACGGTATAGCTTTGTCTTTTGTGTCGAAAAGCACTTGATTTTGATGACGAAGGAAACCAAAACGGTTCCATACGTTCCAGCAAGGTTCCTAAAAGTAAAACAATTTCCGGTGCTCTAGATACGCGTGTTTCTGTGTGATTTTTTTATCGTCACGCGTGTAGCTCAGCGTTTATGAGATTTTCAGCACTGTATGTGCCAACCAATGTACGTTATAAATGTAACGTGGACCGTATGCACCATGCACAACAGCAATTTGTTGTGGAAAGTCAGGTGTAAGTCATTTTATTATTGTCTGCTGCTGAATATCACGCAGTTTCAGCGATTTTAGCACACCGGGCAGGGTAGGGGGTGCATGCAGACCTTTTTCTCTGTTTATGTTGTTGTCAAATCTGCGTGCAGCACGAGGCGCTTCGGTTCCCAATAAATCAAGCTTCTAAAATCTGCCTGCTTGTAACGTGATCTTGTCAGCACACAGACAAGCTGCTCTTAGAAGTTTTTTTATGAACTTGAGCTTGCGAGCAATCGTGTTGAATAACGGTCACAGTGTGATACTTAGCGGCCACAATTGGCTTACTGCTTTCTTGTTGTTTTGAATACTTCGGTTGATTATGATTACTGCTTTGTTTTTAGCTTTGAATAGATAGCTGCTAGTCGTTTCCTGTGAATTACGTAAATGCTTCTCCATGATCATTTCTTTCACTCATTGAAGCTTTTGTTAAACCGAGGGTGGCCGTCAAAGCCCCCAAAAAAATCTCGAAAATCGAAAATCCCGAAAAATAATAAAAGTGTAAGAATGGACATAATTTTTGTGGGAAGTTGGTATCTTCATAAAAACTTTTTTTTTTTTTTAAAAAAAATTTTTTTTAAAAAAAAATTTTTTTTCAATATTTTTCCACTTAAAACTTTTAAAATATAACAATTTCTAATTTTTATTTTTTTTATTTTTCCTTTTTTTGTTTTTTTTTAAATTTTAAAAATTTAAAAAAAAAAAAAAAAAAAATTTTTTTTTTTTTTTAAATGAAGTTGGCATTCATGTAGCATAGGTGCCCAGCGGTGCATTCAGAGTTAGGTTTAGGCTGAGGCTGCCAGCCAGGAAGATCTATCCATAAGAAAGGAACATCGCAAAATTACATACAACTGTTCGGGCTTTCATTCAGGGTTACGCTTTAGACCTAGGCTGCCAGCCGGGAAGACTTGTCCACGTGAAAGTGGTATCCATAAAAATACAGTGCCTCAGGCTTTCATTCAGAGTTAGGCTCAGGCTTAGGCTGATAGCTAGGAAGGCCTGTCCACGCGAAAGAGATAACCATAAAAATACAGCGCCTCAGAATTTCATTCAGGGTTCCTTTATTTCATTTTTCGGGATTTTTCTTTTCGAGATTTTTTCGGGATTTTCGACTCCACCCGAACCGAAACCGGGACAGCATTTTGGTTGGCTGGGGTGTGCCATGGTGTAAGGAATCTTCCAACATGCTTCTTAATTGTGCCTAATGCGCCCTCTCCCCTCCCTTCCTCATTCTCATCTGATTGCAATTAATTATATTTAGCTCTTTACTTTCCCCCGAGGTTCAAACGCAGCGGGGCCGACTGTGATATGATTAGCGACACAGACAAACAAGCGGCAATCGGTTGATTGCTCTTGTTGGGTTCAGAAATGGCAATGAAGCGATAATACTTATATCATGCATTTATCAACAAAGGCCCTGTAGTTTTGTCCCTGTACCCAAGTTGAATATAGGGACATGCTGCCGCTTGAGTACATGAGACTCAAGCATTCCGTTAAGATTGTTTGCACTTTGCCTAATTACGTTAGACACCATGGACGGGCAGAGTCCCTTCGACTCGTGCTGTACTGCTTTGCGCACCAAACTCACATGTTCCAACCGCACCGATCCGCGCTCACTTGCATTTTGCATATTCACAAGAAAATAAAGGTCAAAGGTATGGGTGTAAATGCGCATAGGTGTATAGCGCCCGGCCTTTTAGTTTTAGTTTGTTTGTAATCTGAGCTGACTTTTATCCCGTTGTGGCACCTTTAGTCTGGAAAGTGTCAGTTAGCTTCGCCTATTCGGTACACCCTGCCTTTGTTAAAAGGCTGCATCTTTTTGTTGTCTTGCGCTGCCGACTAATGTATGTATAACCTTTTGCTGATCGTTTTCACGTTTTTAGTTAGTCGAGTATTTTTACCTGGACGAGAAGAGTTTATGAGTGGGTACCGTTATCGCTGCTTATATCGTGGCAAATTCCACAAACGCAGTACCAAATAACAGTGTACGAATTCGAGACGCTAGCGAGTCTGCTGACCTGATTTGAGCCATCATTACTGTTCTAGGGGAGCAGCCGTGTATGAAAGGTATGTACGTATACCTGGCCTGTGTGAGCCGGAAACGTCTGTTTTACAACACACAACTGCTTCATCTGGAGCTAACTCACTTTGTTCGGAACTGCACCCTGCGGTAGCTGACAGTTACGGTATCGGTACTCAATATCTAAAGTTATAGTTGTGTGTGCCGGCACTTTTGAGTGATAGGTGATCTCTGATGAGTATTCTCTAGCGTCTGTTGTTTGCTGCTCCTATGTACTGTAGGTCTTGTGTTGTATCCACAAAGCTTCAGGGATATACCTGGCGAAAAATGAGCGTGGTCGTGCATCTAACCGGCGCGGGTTTCCAGCGCGATAGGTGTGCATACGTATGCGGCATGTGGGCTCACTGTTTGAGTGCAACTGACGTTTATTACATGGTTGCCTTGTGACCACAACCGTGAAAGTGAGCCACTGATGGCGCCTGTCTTTTGTCAGAATTCTCAATGATCTTGGGCTTGTTGCTGTGTGTTTGACTTGTATACTTGTTTGTAGCCGTCCCCAATGATTGGGCATCGTACCCGTCTTATCGTCCATCATAACATCGGAGGTCGGCAGTGATGTTTGGCAGCTGTTGGCTTGCCCCCTTGACTTTGATTGTGTGCACACAGCAGTCGGTCGGTCTTCGCATTCTTCTGGGCTCACCTGGCGTGCTCATTAGAGACGTCTGTGGTTTGTTTCATATCAAAAATGCATCCTTGCACCTTATATGTCAAACGTCTCCTGTCGGGCGTGTTCGAATCTGTTGTTGATTCACACTTCGTGGCTGAAAATCGTCATCTGCACAATACAGTAAGTGCTGCTGCTGCTTCAGTCGCTATTACCCCACGGCAGAAACAACATGATTCAGGCAAAAAGATCTAGGTTGGTTCCACGTACAGGCAGGGGATAGAACCAGATGGCTACCATATCACGTGTACGTGTTTACACGCGCGCATACGTCAGTACACATTAAGGGTGACGGCAAATTGTTTCCGAATTGGCTTTTTGGGTGCTGAAAACTTGTTTAGAGTGAATGGAGCTGATATTCCGCAACTGGGTGTTTAATGGGAATTCGCTGTGACAGACAGCCTGCTTGGTTTTGCATTTTCCGTCTCTTGCTCCAACCACGAATGGGTACCTAATATAACCAAACGTTGTGTCTCATGTTATCCATGTAAGTGGTCAAGTTGTCGCCTTCAGATTTAGCGTCCAGTCACGACATTATGCATGCAATGCAATTTTGTTTCGCTCGAGTTTTCTGTTCCATTCTGAATGGTCAGCCGTGTTGATCTTGTTGGGGTACCGGCTAAAAGTATACTTCTGGCTGGTATGCTTCTGGCGTCACTGTCACTCACTACATAAACATGGTTGTATGGGATCACCGGACCTGGCGGGACCAGGCAGTACCTCCAACTTTTATGCATATTTTATTGGCACTGCGGTTGACAAAGTCGTAACGCACCAATACGAGTGACATGTAACAACGCTAACCTTTGACTTTGGGACATTGTTCTCGTTCGACGTTTTGTTATTGGGTCCATTTTAAGAAGCGGAAGCGTTATGTTCCCAAATCACTTGCTTGTATCTTATTTGATTTGGTACCAGTGAGTTTCTTGAGCAGAACCCCAGCAACTTTGGTATTACGTTACCTTGTTGTGCCACGCTCCTGTTTTCAGCAGCTGTCGGCGATGTTTTTTGTTCAGTTGTAATTTGCTTTCAGACTTCAACCATCCGCCGCCATGCCTGCTGTTGTTCTTGAATATTCTACATTCCTTTTCGTCAGCTACATAGTAGGTCAGCAGTACTATGTGCACTGTTGCCCACGTAGATTTTATGTAGACCAGTCGTGTAACGAGCCATAGTCAACGGTTCAAATTTAAATGCGAAGCCGTGGTGGCTGTCAGATTGTTTCATTTTTAATTCCCCTTTTTTGTCGCACATGTCTGTCTATCCATCACGCGTCACGTTTCGTTATGTCAGATCGTATAGCCATGCACGATACTCACACTCTGTCACAGTGATACATTCGCTACCTACAGTACATACTTGTTAGCTTGCTATCTCTTTGGTACACCAGTGTGGTTTTGCTGCCCGTTGGATTTTAATGTCGTTATCGTTGTATTGCCCCCTTTGGTGCCTATTAGCTGAAGCGAATTTTTGCCACCGCCCGCAATGGCATGCGAGCGAACCTTATTCATTCATCGGTGATGTACTGCACATTATTTTCTAGTCCTGGCAATTTTATGAACTCGAAAATTATTTTTTTGCGTATTACCTTTTCAACTTTCCCTCTTCTCTTTCGAATGTTCAATTTTTGTTGCAGCAGAACTCGAATGGCGCCGATCACACAGCAACTAATACATTCGAGTCGGCTCCCCAAGATGGCAGTACTGCAGCCGAAAACGTGGCGCTGGCCGACGAACGGATTCGTGAAATGCAGGCGTTACAACGAAGGGTGCACGAACTGCAGAGCAAGAAGAACACGCTCGATACGCTGCTCGATAAATTGGTCGAGACCGGTTAGTTACTAACATTAGGTTCAGGTTGGCAGTAATCGCAACTGCAAGAATAAGTGCAGACTAAACAAATCTTGGCCTGAGTGTGTGCATCTGAGTAAATTTGTACCTAATGCACCGGCTGACCAAGGTCTAGCTCACCTCGTGTGTGCCTACCAGAAATTATTCGGTGTCAATTTACGCGCCCTTTGTGAATCGCTATTGTGTAGTATCCGAGAATATGATATTGCGATATTAAAAATTGCAGGCGAAACAACTGATGAACAAGATGAGGCGGACACGGTCAGTGAGTCAATGGTGGCCAGATTACAGTCGGTCAAGCAAGCATTGGCTGGTATCAAGGAAACATCGAACAGGTAAGCCGCAACCCCAAATGCAACTGTAGTTTGGTCCTCAATGTAAGCATAAGCATGACTGTTTTTCCTGTTTCCGGGTTCGTTCTATCCCTTGAGTTCAATGAATGGAGACGAATGAAAGGACACTTTCATGAATATTGATGTGTGCTTGTTGTTAGATGCAGCATCATTATAGTGGATGTTGTTTGTTTTAGCAAATCCTCCCTCAAATGGTACAATTCTGAAAAAAGGATGTGGCTGCGTTTGTTTGGAAACATGAATTGTGTTCACTGTTTTTGTTGTGGACATGCAAGATTAGACACGGAAAGCAACAAATTGGTTTTTTCTTCGCCCAGTTTTCTCCATAAACTTTTTATTGCCCCACATATGCCACACTACCGTAGATCACATACAGCACCTCTTCTTTTGAGCAGGCCATCCGAGAGCGTGGCACCGACGTCTGCAGCTACGTACGAGGCGAAACTGCGTGAGCAAGAACAGGCTGTTCAAACATTAATGACCGAGCGGTCGAAACTGGCCGAAATGCGAGAACAATTGAAACAACAGAACAGCAACATACATGTGCAGCAGTCAGCCGGTGCTGAGTCGAAGATGGCTGATCCGCGCGTGCCACTGCCATTGCAGAGACAGACCAGAAGGTGGGGTATGATGTTTCGGACAGGATGTTTGGCGAGGCCTTTCCACCACATTTGCTGCCTGCTGTCGAAAATATCTGACTAGAATCATAAAGAGGGTACCGTTTGCGTCGATCTGTAACTTTTGCAGCCAGTTTGGCAGGCAAACCAGTAGGATCTTTGATGGCATGTAACTGCTCAACCAAACCATGCAACTCAACCGCATGCACCTGCGTATATTTCAGTTCGAGCGCCATCCGCAGCGGTGGCCAGGGGACAATGTCACAATCGGCACGGGCACAGGTCAACGCTCCTCCCCCTCCTCCGCAGTCTGGTCGCGCGCAAAGCACGTCGCGTCTGACCGCCAGTTACCATCGTCGATCAAACAGTGTCAGCGTTGGTGGCGCGACACCGGACACACAATCGGTGCGCTCAGTGAATCAGGCATTGCTGTTGGTGTCCAGATATACATTTAGATTAGATGCTGTACACGTTCAAAAAGTGAATCATCTTCCACTGTGTATGGTAAAGCGTCGTGTCCCGATCACGTCAAAGAGTATGGACTGAAAGATAATTGCAGGACGATCACTACGCACAACCAAGTGCTCATTTCAACGCTGAACTGCAGTCGCATTTGGACTCGATTCGACAGCTGGTCGAAAATGCGACATCGTCTCGTGCCAGCACACCAACACCCAGGTACGTACGCTGTGCTGGATTGTTGGTTGTTGTATGTAAAGATCAATATAAAACCGAACTGAGTGCGATAAGATATCCACCGTAATCCAGCCGGCTACCGTAATCCATTTAATTCAGATACACGGTGCAATCGCCCCGTCACTCGAGCGTTGAGCCGAACAACACACAACAACAGTTGTTCGAACAACAGCAAGCCATGTTATTGTGGCAACAACAGCAAATGTTGACCACCGCATTGTTGCAACAACAGGTGCAAATGCAGCACTACGAAATGCAACGTATGCAGCACGTCATGCAACACGTGAGTGACAGCTGGCTGCGATTTGAATTGAATTTTCTGGTGCAAATAATCAGAAGAGAATGGGCAAACATTTAACAAATATTTCCAGTACGACCATTTGCCGATCACCGACGGCTATGAGCGATCGTCATCAAGGGCCAGCGTGGGACCGTACGAAAGTGGAGGCGAAGGTAAATTGTGTCACTTTTTTGACATGCACATATCACGCTATATTTACGAGTTAGACACGAGCAAACAGTTCGTGTCTGCAATTCACCAATTACAAACGACATAATGTTCCACATGATGCAGGTGCGTACGATGATGACGAAACGGATGTGTCGCCGTACATGCCTGCGCCCGGTCGTCGTCGCGTGACGGGCCGATCCGATACAGCAGCACAACGACCACCACGACCACCGGCCGGTCACAGACATGGCGGTCGAACAGGTGTGTTCTGATGTTTTCAAAGTGTTTGCTGACATTATCTGTTTACTACAACAGGCCATGATCAGCTTAGCTTTGCTGCATTGTGTTGACATGTATGTCCAACTACCGTAACCCACAATTTCAGACGTGCACGCGGGGGCGCGTCGTCGCGGTGTGTCCACCGGTGCCGGGGCGTCGAGTTGGATGCAGCCGAACGCATACGACGGTCGTCCGCTGAGCAGTGCATCGTTGGCGAATCTGTTCGCACCGTTGCCCGGACTCAGACCAGCAGTTGGCATCTTGCCAAACGCGCCAGCCATAAATATGGCACAAACATGGCATCCCGGTCTAATGATGCAGCAGCAGCAACAACAACCAGGTGATTGGCAAGGTTGACGAACAAACATAGTCTTGTAATTATGCTTCTTTCACTTAATCTCCTTATTTATATATTATTGAGTTGGTGCCGACGCTATAAACTAACTAACAAACATAGTCTACTGCTCTCTCAGCGTCGTTACAGATCGGCACCCACACCCAGTATTTTGTGGCACGGCATCTTGCATTCGTCCAAACGCAATCATGCATTTCCATTAACGTACCCGATCATACTACACGCTGTGTGTTGCAGACGCGATGGCCGTTCCGCGTCTTGACCTGGACACATCGCAGGGTTCGGTCGCAGACTCGACGCCGCACAACAACAGCAGCAATGTGGAGAACAAGATCTATGACGAAGTGGCCACGCTCATATCGCTCAACGAACACAATCCCAGATATTTGATCACGCTCTTCCAGGAACTGCAGGTTGACATTCGTCCAAATCAACTATTGTGTGTCTGAACAAAGAAAAAGAGAATATTTAATGGTGCGTATGGACAGATGCTCGACAACGAACAAGCACAAGTTGGTGCGTTGAAGGCGATTCGTCGTACATTGCGCCGGCAGATGATGCAAAGTAGTGGTGCACAATGTAGTGCGACCGACACTCAGGTGGACACGCCGACCGAGGTTTGTGTGGTTTGTGGTGTTTTGTTGCTCTATGTTTTCTCTTCTATTTCATTCACAGATGACCGACACGGACACGGTCGAACAGACGTACTTGAAACAAGCCAAGGTCGTTTGTGTGATTTGGATGTTTGGTTTGGCTTGAATGGCAATGACATTTGGTTTTGTTGTTTTGGTTGTGCTGTTGTGTTTGTACTGGTTCCGTCCTATGTAGCTTGTGACCGCAAGTTAGTATTTGGTTTACGAAATTTCAAAAAAATACGCCATGACTCCTGGCCCAGCTCTGCTGTTGCTCGTGTTTGTTATTTGATGTGCACGAATAGCTGTAGTGCCTGGTGATTACTAACTGTTATGATATGCGCGTTGTGATTGTGTGCATGTACGTGAGCACGAGAACTAACATTTTCAGATAGAAGAGAAGAAAACAAGTTCAAGAATTAAGAAAAATAAATGTCCTCCTAAAAGCTGGAACTCAAGCGGCCGTCTAAGTGAATGCTTTGCCACAGTCTTAGCCGATCTGTGCATCAAAGACGGTTGGCCTTCTGGACCTACCGCTCTGCATATAGCTGGGTGTAGTGTTCACTTGAACGGACGGGGTTCGGACCCAGACAAAGGTTACTGAATCAAGCGTGAAAAAGATGTGCGAGCGTGTAACACGTAAAAAAAATCACAAGATTTTCCTCCATCTCCTGGTAAGTATTGGACGTTGTGTGACTGGGTCATGTGCTGTTCGCGTGCATTAAAATAAATTGACTGTGGTGTGTATTTTCTGAGCACTATGTTGTGGAGTGTTGCACGCGTTTAATTGTGTAGGACAAACTCAAAATGTTGTGGAATGACGAAAATCAAGTGTTCGATATTTTCAGAAATCCGACCGCAGCCCGACCGCCGGAACAACAGAACAAGTAATTATATGACCTTTTTTAATTATTGGATAAGGGGTCAGCCAGATAGAACCGAAACTCGAAGTATAATTTTGTTCTATGTTGATGTGTTGAGTTTCAGGTTTTTGAAAAAAGAATCTCGAAACCCTTTTCGGGTTTCGGTCTATTTAATTGAACCCTTACTGTACATGTATGTCATTCCAAATTGCGAACAAACACAAGCAAAGAGATTGATTGCAGCAATCGGCAGCCAAGTTCGTCGATATCGGCAATTTGGAGGAGCAGGTGGAGAGTGTGGTCGATGAGATTATCCCGTTGTTGCGACAGAACGCTGCCGTGACCTGCAACAAACAGGTATTTGGACGGGGTGTGAAACATCACGCTTAATAATGATTCAACCATATTATGCATTGTGATGGCATTTTACAGTTGTTGACCTACATCCGCAAGCTGGTGTGCACACTGGTGCCATCCAAATGTCTGCCCAACATCAGCAGCACCGATGAGGCACGTGGTGCTGAGGATGCACCGTTGATCCAGTTGGGCAAAATGATCGACGACACGTTGGGCAAGTACGATGGCGAACGGTGGGATTCTTTGATCTCATGTGTTTTTATCTGGAATATTGCAAGTGTTTGACAAAACTAATGTTTCAGACTTGAGAAAGTGTCGCAGGAGATCATCACGGACGTTTCCGAGGTAATATTCAACGAGGTGGCCTTCTACCGTATGATGCACAACAAACCGGCGACACGAGTCGGTGAAACATTGGCCAGGGACGCGGCCAGTCTCAAACGGGCTGGGGTGAGTGCTAATCTGGGAACACATGTGAGAGTTAGTGATAATAAACCGCCCGTTTTACCGTCGGATGCGCGCTTTTCAGCAATTGGACCCGTTGCCTCCCACACCACGCACCGATCGAGCGAGTGGCGATGGCGCGGCTGACATCAATCTGAATGTGTCAAATCGTCTGCTGGGCACACCGCGACTGCCCCCAATTGGCAAGACTGATGCCAAGGGGTCTACGTCTGCACCAGGGACCGTGAGTTTCAGGGCCCCCTCAACCGGGGAGAACGCCCCAATCGTGGATGCAGAAGAAATAGAAGTGGTAGTGGAACAGGGTAAAGGGCCGGCTGATGTCTAGGTCTAGGTTTAGGCTTGATGCATTTCACGGCAAAGTGCGGCTTAAAAATGGGATGAACCAAGATGCTGACAGTCAAGATAAACATGTGTGCTGCCTAAATTATCTACATATATTATGAAAGTTGTTCTTCAAATGGATATTGAGCATGTTTTGATTGTATTGATGAACCTAGTTTGGTTGTTTGTGTGATGTTTACCCCACCCAGCCATGTTTGAATTCACTTGTCTCCAACCTGATGTGGTACTTACTGCTGCAGTGTACTTGGTGCAAAATAGACTGTGAAACTTAACTAGGTCATCATTCTAATCTTTGTTTGAAACATTTCAGTGAGTGCCATGACTGGCCCTTAGATCATGACTCGTGTTGTTTTTTTGTGTCAAGAAATTTTTGTGACGCTATCTCGATAGTATTGTCCTTGCGTTTCTCTTCCTCTCAACTTTTTAATCCTCCTTTCCCCAGCTATTTTATACGTGGGAGCTTGAAGCCCGAATACTTGTATTTCGTTCGGACTTGAGTGCCTTGAGGGCAGCCGTAGACCTGGCAAAGGTGTATTTCGTATTTTATAATTTTATAAATGTTTTGTTTATTCAGCGCAACAGCTCAAGCAAAAGATATTGTGAGCTTTGATCGTTGTAATTGGTATTTTCACGTGCATTCATCTGTTTCAGAACAAATATTTTGTCCAATGGTTTGGTGCATTGTACGGAAATTCACTCAGTAAAGTGACCGAATATATTTATTTTGCAGCTAAGCGTAGCGTGCCTTTTGCTGATACCTTTTATTTGGTCAATTCATTCTCTTTTATTTCATGTACCACAACGCGTGTGTATCCCCTTTGTGCCTGCTTTTGTGACTTTGCCAGAATAAAAGTTACCATATTGCTAAGAAACCAGCCGTGCCGGGAGTGCAAGTAAAACGGATTATTGCTTGAGCACGACCACGACCAAAAAATACCAACAAAAGGCACGGCAATCGAAACCGCCTCTTCAAGTTTTATTTGAAGGCTCACGGCAAGACTTTAACAAAATCCGGAAAACACCCGAAAAAACTAAACATGAGTGTACACATACAATTGAGTGGGTAAATTGCCTGATGATGGTGTTTAGTGGACACCAAAACGTTGCGTTGATAATAATTCTGTCGCAAACCTGTGGTATCGCGTTTCATCAAATTCAAACCAACAAAATGAGTACACAACACTACATGTTAATGTTCGGCTTACAGTAATGTGGTCAAATCAGCTCGTCAAACAAAGTCGTTGAACACATATTATTTTTCGCGCTCATTTGGGGCTAATGTATACGACGACTGTTGGACGACATCATTTGTCGCCGATCGATCAACGACGG
>JASAMV010001976.1:0-14532 GCA_030248065.1 Rhynchonema sp. JSB1_4
CGTGGTAATGAGGAAACAGCTGACGAATCGGCACGCCAAAGTAGCACGTCTCAGACGTGGGTGCTATTCAATAATAGTAAAAGTTGCAATTGCGCTCTTCAATATTAGGCGTACTTTTGAATAGAAAGTTGAATGATGGAAATTCGTACGTGCCCGAAGTGGAGAGAACTTCGATTTCACATTCCTTGCATGAGACAGCCAATGCTTATCGCGAGTGCAACAAACATCTAACGTGAAAAAACGCTCCATCCCCATTTTATTGATAACATCGGCGACAATTTTTTGTGACACGCATCGTTTCTTATTCCGTCTCATGTTGTTCAACCTTTATTCAACTCTCACTCGATCTGGCGAAATATAATAGCAACTAGCGATCAAAACCAAACGTATACTGTATATCAATACAACCTGAATTTCAGTCTAACACAAGAAGAAAGCATGACAAAAGATTTCAAAGTTCACCGCGAAATTAAAACAATTTCAAAAGCTTTCTGCTTCCACAAGAGGCTGCGCTCCGTAATTTTATGGAACTGCTGCTATGTATACAGAAATGGATATTTGATGTTTGATACAAACCAAAACAGAGGCAAAAACGTGATTCAACAGGGCAACAGAAAAACGTCACAGGGAAATTATGCACATCGTGAAGCTATGTATGCGGTCTGTAGATAAGAAACAACAATTTAGAAATGGTAACATTCCGAAAAGTAAATTTCAGAAAATTTTATCTATAATCCACAGAAATAGGAAACATGAGTTAAAAGAATAAAAAAATACACATTCCCTACCTAATTTAGGGTATTGGTCCCATTCCCCACGCGGGCTCAAATTTTTCAAATCAAGGAAAACTAAAAAAATTGAAGAAGGTAAAGGCGTGAGTATAGAACAGCAATGTTTATGGTCATCAAAACACGGGTAAATTTTTCCAGAAAATACTATATAATCTTATTTATAGAATGATAGCATGCAATAAGACATACATACATATATAAAACTACAAAAATTGTAGAAAAACAAAAAAAAAAAAAAAAGGGACGGAGCCAAACATATTCGAAAAAACAACAACAAATGACAACAAAAAAGAAACTGAAGACACCTAGAGGCAACTATCGGGTACGCAGACCACAGAGCAATAAGTAGTCAATATCGTATCATAACCTATGGAACAGACTGGATCAACGTTCGGAGTGATGCATAACATAACATAATAATTCGTGCTTCAAACTGTTAACGTGTTTGTCACAACAAAAGCTCATGAAAACGTCTAGAACTGCAGAACAAAGAACAGTGTGTGGATATTATCCAGAAAGGACTATGTTTTCGGGATGTAGTATACCATTCGACGACGGAACATTGAAAGTTGAATGTCCAAAAACTAGTTATATTAGTTAAACAGGATTTTGGGATTAACACAGCTTGAAAACTGCTTCAACAACCCAAAGCCCATCCGCAGTGAAAATATATCAAAAAAAGAAATATAGGATTGAAACCTAATCTCACCGAGCGTGGAGAAAACCCACAAAAATAGATGACGTAAAGATAGAAATCTTCGTATGATACAATCATCTATTCCAAAAACGTGAACCAAACCAATGCAAACAACAATAATCAATTGATTACCACAGCGTATCAGTGTTTCGATGACGTCATTTAATTGGCCAGAATGCTTTTGAGTTCGTCCTCAATCGCGCCGAGGAAATCCATTGTTTGTAGGTATTTCGATGGATCGCTGCCTGCAAATGCATAATCACTGACACATGCGACCAAGGGATGCCACAGAGGCCATGCCCCCCCCTCTGGTCTGTCTGGCCCCTGAACGGGGGCCACCGTTTCGGAAGGAAGAAAGAAAAAGGATGCCTAAATCGCAGGATTTTCGCTCTGATACGTCTCAGAAGTCCAAAAATTGCCATATACACTCGTTTTTGATGAAAGTTGGCGTTTGCACGCGTAAAAATGCTAAAATTTTGTAGAACTCGCAGCACCGAAAGTAGTTACATACGCCACAGCAATCCAAAGACCAATAACCCCAAGCAAATATCATCACGACAGTGAAAACAAGAAACAAATCGTACCACACTGTACCTTCTTTTGCGCCGTATATACAAATGGACAGATCCTTTGTCATCATGCCTTTATCGATTGTGTCAACACACGCCTTCTCCAACGCTAGTGAGAATCTGTATGAAACATCACCATATGCGTACAGTCGAGTCTCTGCATAATAGCATGATCGGGAGGAGCAGGCACTTTCGGTCGCTATGGAGAATATTCTGTTTTGTAGGATGGGAATGAGATCATTAAGGTCAGATCGGCAACGACAATGTTGATACAAAATGTTTGTGATGAGTGAGGGCACACTGTAACTGTGCGCACACAAATGTAACACGTCAATTTCCGAGTCACGATTTTCAAAAATACTCCACTGCATGCACTTCAATCGCTTTTAACAAGATAATTATACAAAGTTGTCACCCTCACCATTAGTATATCTGTTTCCAATAAGCCACATCAAATACCACAAAATTGATCTTTTAAATTCTGATGTTTCAACATACATAAATATTTATATGGGCAGAAAACGGTGGCGCGTCGTCATCTGCATCCAGCACAATCGCATATGACAAAAAACAACAAGATCAAACGATTCGAAAATGTAAAACGCAGACCAACTTTTTCAAGTCAGCATTTCCATCCAGCTCAGCGCGATGCAACAGGCCCCGTGTCCACGCGTAAATGCTCGCTACTGGGTTCGTACTCGTCGGGTTGCCCTGATGTGCAGAACAGAAATTTTGTTGTGATAACGACGAAGTGAATTGCATAGCAAGGGCTTGTTACGATCGGCTACCATGCAGGCAGGAGGTGCATCAGGTCATCCACAGTGCGAATATGAACGGATCAGATTGTGACGTAAACCCAAAAGTCACACACACAAGTCGCAACAAGAAAACAGGCACAATCCATTTTCCAGACCCGACAAAATACGATTTTTTTTATCAAACATAAAACCAGGCGAATCTGTTCCTGAAGCCTGGTGCCTTCGCACTGACGGTGACCTGATGCACCGCCCGTCTGCGAAAATAGGTCGAAGCGGGCAAGGTAACCAAAAATACATATCATACAAAAACAACCCACAACGCAAACATGCGTGTACCTTCTGATGTTCTCTGTAATGCCGTGTGACAGTGCCGTGTGCTGCCTCTGCCTCCACAGTCTTGCCATCGGGACACACCAACACCGACGTCATCAGACCGAGACTGCCGTAGCCTGAAAGGGCAAGGGAGTACAGCCCAGCCTCTTATCATTTAAGTCACAAGTGGTGGAAATTTTCATTTCTAATCTGCTGCTGACTTCCTATTAACGTCCTGTGCACTGTGCAGTGAGTACACCATGTGCGAAACAAAAATGCCAAATCCCGACCGGTTCACTATAAACAGGGCAACACGCAGCATGTAAGAGTTCTGGACGAAAATGTTCCAGGCCCACAATAGTCAGTGTGACAAATGCATCAAACCAACCACACCACAACCCCCTGCCCGCCAAACGCACGCACCCTGAGCAATGATATCCGACTGTACATCACCATCGTAGTTCTTACAGGCCCACACGAAACCACCCTTTGATTTCAGCACTTGTGCAACCATATCGTCAATCAGGCGATGCTCGTACCAAATCCCTAGCTTGTCGAACTGTGGCTTGTAGTTGCTGAAACAACACAACGGGTTATGTGGTGGGTAGCAGGTTAGCTGACGTTTCAATAGCCATTATGGCAAACCGCCCGCACTTCGACTGATACTGATCGACCTAGCATAAACAAGAAACGAAACGAAAAGAAATTAAACAAAAAGCAATGCGTAACACGGTGGTGGCTGGTTCGAGTTCGAATGGTGATTACTTTTCAGAACGAAAGTCAAAGAATGTTTCCTCAATGCATATGCGCGAGTATTGCGGATAAATTTCACGTGAGAGTAGAAGCCTATTACTAAAAGAAAACCATTGAACATACGAGCAATTTACTTTCGAAACCTAGGCGTAGACAGGACTCCAAATTAATTTTTTCAATAATTTGCTAAATACAACAGTCACACAATGCTCTCGCATCCCTTTCGTTTTGGATCTTTTAAGAGAGAAAAACAAACGAACGCCTGGAATATTTCCTCGAAAATGTCCTTGAACCGTCCATCATATCGTTTGAGGATCGTGTTCTTTGTGCTCAAATACAACGGCCATTTCTTCTGGATGGCGTATTGGAAACAGCTATGCGCGAAACCACGGATGCTCTGCAACGATGTTATCAATTGGTTTTCGTGTCACTTTCAAGACTTTATGACTGATTATTGGAGTGTATAATCTGGCCGCTACCAATCTTGATAATCGACTCAATCTGGGCTCTATCGCCACCGCGTCCGGATGCGGTCAACGGGATGGATATGGCGATGTCTCGTTCGATACGCATTCACGTCAGCCTGGGGACGCCAGCCACGTCGCTAAATGGTGGTACACGGAAGTGACGGACAATCACCACCCCACCATCTGTTCTGGACTGTTGACAATATGGACTGATCCCAATATGCGCCCTCTGAGCCCGACATTTGTTAGTTAGTTTATAGCGTCGACACCCACTCAATAATGCATAAATAAGAAGATTAAGTGAAAGAAGCATAATTACAAGACCGTGTGTGGAGTTTACGGACATAAAAATAAATACAAAACAGGGTGTGCAAGTTAAGGGAATGAAAAATAAATACAAAACCAGGACAGGAAAGGGTGAGAAGGTGGACGAAATCACGGACAGACAGACACAGACAACATGCAATCAGAATCAGACCGATTAATGGAACCATGCGCAAGCCGGAGCCCCGAGTGGCACCACATTGGACTACTGGCCTGCAAGAACAATGTGGGAAGGGGCGATGGTCCTCCTGAGCGGCTGGCCACCGCGGAAAAAGATGCGCTGCGGACACAAAGATGGACGATCTAACAGATTGCTTTCGGATTTTATGTCACAGTATTCCGCACCGTCCGGTATTGCACCGTTGTACATTGTTGTGGCTCTGCCTGCGTACATTCAATTTCTGATTGCATGTTGTCTGTGTCTGTCTGTCCGTGATTTCGTCCACCTTCTCACCCGACATTTGTCGTTTGACGAGGACGAGGATTAATGCATAATTTTCAGTTCTGTTAACATGTCCTGTGATCTGTCCTGATGTCCGTGATCTTTCTCTCTCCTTGGCGCTTTTTGTAGCTTTTATTTGCTGTGGTTTTGTTATAACCAGTGTTGTAACTATTTTCATTTCCGTAATTGTCCCACCCGGTCTTGTAACTGTGCTTCTATCACTAATTTACGTGCATGGTTTTATGCGTCACTGAGAGCAATAAACCAACCAACTCAATCTGAGCTGGCTTGGTAAGGAAACTGTTCAGATACGCAAACAAAGTCAAGTTACGTCCGTGACCAAGGCACACCGATCACTAAGTTTGAAATCAACCATCTTCCAGCATAACTCATAAAAAACGGCAAGACAAATAGAACAAGTCACCTCATCAGTATTATACATGCCCATCGCACAGCCACCATCAGGAAATTTGAACACGTGATAGACTTCTTTTTCGGAGCCATCGGCTGGCGTGAATACCATATCGAACTGGCCAGCCTTTTTGATCACAAAATCGGTTGCTTTGTACTGGAAGAAATAATGTAGCGAATTGCAAAATTTATACTTATTTAAAATTAAGCAACTTGTGTGTCGGTATCAGTGTCAGAGTTCGGTACCCGACTCGAGCCACCGTAGAGGTTAGACGTTTGTGCGGTTTTGACGCTAACTGGCTAACTTAAGTACCAGAACGTCTGTTTCGAACGCAAACTTTTGAAATAAAAACCCGACGATCGTAAAACAACAGTGAATGAGCTTATGTCACCGTCTAGTTTAGATGGTTGATATTTGAGCGCATCGAATTGAAAAGCCCAAGAATTAATCGTCGTCACTCGTCATGAAGTAAACCGTCAACCAAATTCTGCAATGAATCCAACATAAATGTACCTGATCGCCATGTGCGTGACGTCCAATGACGATGGGCATCGTCCAGCCAGGCACCAATCGTGGAATGCTTTTGCACAAAATGGGCTCCCTGAACACGGTGCCACCGAGAATGTTACGAATCGTGCCATTCGGGGACAACCACATCTTCTTCAGTTTGAACTCTTTTACTCTGCAATCGGATGATTGAGTTTTGGAATTAGCATTATACTTGAGATTCATGCTGAGGTGAGACAGCACATCGGCTAATGCTCCACGGTGTTACGACTAGCCGCTATGTTCTCCTATTTTATTCGGTAGAGCTGTTCAAAATGATAAATTCGCTAACTATCAACAGCTAAAACCCAGACAGTTTCTCTGAAAGAAGTGAGATGTCTACAATCCTTCAATAAAACTGCACTCCACACAAAACTAATGCGGGGACATGAAAAATTCAGTGATGATTCATTGGCGCATGACGTGACTGATAGCTTGCCAAACGTTGTTTTCTTGACAATTTCTCCCAATATAACATGAAATTCGATTGGCGCCGACGAACATTTGCCCACAATCAATCAACCGAATGCCACAATTCACCTGTCCTCATCAGGCGTGATGGTCGCACATTTGACGGCCACGTTGTATTTGAGTGTTGCCTCGGCCGATTCAACAGTCACTTTGTCATCGGTCGCATCGCGGTACGGCAGGCCCAGATCATAGTATTTGACGTCGAGGTCGAGGTACGGAAAGATCAGCTGTGTTAAGCGTTGATATTGTTATTGGCGTTTGTCTATGGTTGAACTGGTACCCATATTGGCGGCTGGGAACGATGCACAATGACGGCATGACTAGAAACCCGCATACGCCAAAACATTCGTCCGCATATCCTTATTCAAAATCCTGCCTGAACTTTGCGTTCACACTTTTCTTGTATATAAAGGCAAACAACGCCAACACGAGCCCGATTTCGAAGGTGGTGTGTGTTCAAAACAAATAGAAAGAGAAAATCATCGTGCTCCACTTTGCATTCTTCAACGTGTTACATTTCCCAAATCAGCAGCCACGTATGAATGTTTCACTATTTTGCCAGCTGCGAAATCGGGCTCGTGTTGGCGTGGTTTCCCTATACAAAATCGGTGGGTTACATAAAAACCAAATGCTGGGTGCCAATTGCATTTAGCGATTTTTGAACAACCAGCACGCCGATCAACAATCGCAACTCACCTTGTCCTTAATGAATTGCCAAATGATCCTTGTCATTTCGTCTCCGTCCATTTCCACAATCGGATTTGCCACCTTGATCTTACCACTGCCCGGTGGCGGGGCGCTGGCCACTGAACGCACACACACTTGTTGTAGCTGCAATAATTGGTGGTTGAATTTGGGTGGACATGGGAACAATCCGGTGATTTGATAGCACAGCGGTTCATCAGACAATTTCGGGATTTTTTTTCAAACGCGGACGACGTGCACAACACTTTCCGATTAATGGAACCATGCGCAAGCCGGAGCCCCGAGTGGCACCACATAGGACTAGTGGCCTGCAAGGACAATGTGGGAAGGGGCGATGGTCCTCCTGAGCGGCTGGCCACCGCGGAAAAAGATGCGCTACGGACACAAAGATGGACGATCTAACAGATTGCTTTCGGATTTTATGTCACAGTATTCCGCACCGTCCGGTATTGCACCGTTGTACATTGTTGTGGCTCTGCCTGCGCATATTTAATTTCTGATTGCATGTTGTCTGTGTCTGTCTGTCCGTGATTTCGTCCACCTTCTCACCCTTTCCTGTATTGGTTTTGTGTTTATTTTTCATTCCCGTAACTTGCACACCCTGTTTTGTATTTATTTTCATGCCCGTAAACTCCACACCCGGTCTTGTAATTATGCTTCTTTCACTTAATCTTCTTATTTATGTATTATTGAGTGGGTGTCGACGCTATAAACTAACTAACTAACGTGCACAACACACGCGTCATGCGCTTTACGGATCAGGCAACAAAGAAAATTCACCCTAGGCATTCTCTTTGCAGAACATATCATCAGACAGATACAGTACTCCCTAAATTCAACAGCAGATGATTCGACTTGTGGGGAAACAGAGGTGGGTCACTGGCACTCGCCGACTGCGACGAAACAAAACGAACTTTTTGAACCAAATTTAAACGGGTGCCGAACTCACGTTGCTGCGATGCACACCACGCGCCAACATTCTGAGCGCTGCCTTGGCTGAAGACATTTTGTTGCTGGTTATGGCCGAAAAAATGTGACGGAAAACTCTGCAGTGTAATTTCCTGGTCGGAATTGATTTGGGCAGTGCAAGCGAAGGAACCGAGAAGTTTGTTGAGCGAAAATTAGAAGCGCAGCTAGGCAGCAGATCTGAAAAGTTTTTTATTCAAAGTGATGCTTTTTTAACACAAAATCAGAAAAACCGTAATTTTTAACTCTCACAAGGAGATCAATACATACACAGTGAAAGAAAAAAGCCAAATTACGCCGAGTGGGCATTAAAATTGCGCCGGTCTGGAGAATAAACTGCAGCAGTCTTTCGCCACGTGCACAAACTGCCAGGGTCAGCACACAACACACGTGAAAGTACACAGCTGTTGTGTGGAAAGTGACAGGCCAAGCACACACATTACCAGCATGTAATCTCCGCAGAATGAAACACGGCAAGTTCTGTGCTGCTGCCTGGCCGTGCCTGCAGTTGGCTGTGGTCCAGTCAGAAAGTTTAGAATAGCCAGACTCAGGCAGAATAATGTTTCGTACTGAGTGAAACGCGGGAATTTATTACCCGATGCGGTTTTTGAATGAGAAATAACTAAACTTGCAACAAAAAATCAACAATTTTACTGAATGACCAGTTTTAGTGATCAAAAGTCTTATCATGCACGAATGACTGTTACACCGATGAGTTATAAAATAGCAGACTGCGCAGCAGAGGAAAAACTTTATGGAAAGTGGCCGACATGAGCTTCAGTAAGAGCATCTTGATCAACTCGTATGCCTTACGCACGGATTAAAAATAACAAAGTTCCCGATCAAACAAAAAAAAACAATAATGCACATACAAGTGCCAAAAAATCACGAAGGAATCATAAGCTGGCATTACGCAATAGTGACGAATGATATTCAATTCATAGGAGGACAAGCATAAAAATAACAAATTGAGAATAAAAACAGAGATAAAATCAAAACGATATGCTTGTAATGGATTGCAAAACATCATGGCGCCACTTCCAATTTCAACAGAGCATCATTCATTCGTTTGATGTCACTCTCCTGTGTATATTCCTTCACGTCAACGCACGTCCATTTCATACGAGCTTCGTCCTGCACACGAAATAATGTTTCAGATACCAGTGAGTGCTGGCAAAAATCCTATTTTGATGCGATAAATGTGAATGAAGCAGCTAACAACAGTACGACAATTACGGAGAACAAAATACCAAAAATTACTCTAACAAACTTGACCGACATTGTAGAACTGCTGCTGTGCCTTGATACGGAAGATGTAACGATGGAACAGCGGACGTGTGAACACTGTCTCGTAATCGGGGTCCTGCAATCGTCAAATGCAGTCTACACTCTTTATGGTGACACGACCAACGCCCGGTAGGGCTCTATCGCCACCGCGTCCGGATGCGGTCAACGGGATGTATATGGCGATGTCTCGTTCGATACGCATTCACGTCAGCCTGGGGACGCCAGCCACGTCGCTAAATGGTGGTACACGGAAGTGACGGACAATCACCAACCCACCATCTGTTCTGGGCTGTTGACAATATGGACTGATCCCAATATGCGCCCTCTGAGCCCGACATTTGTCGTTTGACGAGGACGAGGATTAATGCATAATTTTCAGTTCTGTTAACATGTCCTGTGATCTGTCCTGATGTCCGTGATCTTTCTCTCTCCTTGGCGCTTTTTGTAGCTTTTATTTGCTGTGGTTTTGTTATAACCAGTGTTGTAACTATTTTCATTTCCGTAATTGTCCCACCCGGTCTTGTAACTTTGCTTCTATCACTAATTTACGTGCATGGTTTTATGCGTCACTGAGAGCAATAAACCAACCAACGCCCGGTACCTTTCTTGCTTCTAGACCCAGTGATGTGATTGGGTGGGGTATTACCATAGCTACGTAGCTAGCTCGAGCTACCAAATCCCATGCCCCCAAACCGCCTGCTAGCTATAGCTAGAGCTATGGCAAAAATGTGTTTTCAACGTTAAACTAACTTTAAGGCTTACTTCAGCATAATTTCGACCAATTCTTGTACCCTGCCTTTTGAGTTCAAGACCAATACCTCCGAAAGCGGGGTGGGGTTCCCGGCTAGCTAGCTGGATTTCTTGCTCGGACCAACTACAACACTGCGCGTCAAGCGTCATCGAGTCCTTATAAAGGGGGCGCTGCTGCTATACCAGTGGATGAAAAAAATCCGAGAAAAACGTTTTTTCCGAGGCCCGAATAATTTTCCATACATTTTTCTGGGGCGTTCTTTATCGGTCTTTTATTTTTATTTTCCCAAAAAGTTGCAATGCAAAAAATTTTTTGGGTTCGGTTCGGGTCAATTTTGGGCTCGATATCTGAAAAATTTATTTTCGAAGAAACCGTTTTTTCAACGAAAAATAAAAAAAAGGTGCTTGACGCCAGTATATGTGCTACATTGCAAATCGGTAGCAAAAAACAGCGCGATTTTGAAAAAAAAACGACACGACCAACATTTGAATCCAACAAATTTCCCAATTCATCGATTTTCATGCCCAACAATTGTTCGGCCGCCTCACTGAACAACGTCACGAAATGCGAACCCGAAAAGTCGCCGATGTTGATCTGTGACGGATGCTTAGTTACAAATAAAACATACTGTAGATGACTGATACTACGTGTCTTGTTTTAAAACCAATGATTGAACCATCTCACAGGAATCGAAGAGAAGAAAACGATATTTATCTGGACAAAATATACCAATAAAACCTAACAAACCGTCAACAACGCCCGATATTTGTACCGATCGTGTGTTTGGTCGCATTTCTCGCATCTGTACTGCCCAGGACCGTTGTCGATTACTTTCTTGTTACAGCCATCTTTGGGACAAGCCTGAAAGGTGTGACAAACATATACAGCTCAAATATTGTTCAAAGAATGGGCTAACAGAAGCGAGTTTTGTCCGTTTCGTTTCGTTCTGTTAATACAGGCGGGCGGTATACAATCAAGCGAGATTTCAACAAAAGGTGAGATCCGTCGGTCTCATAAAAGATAACTTACTGGGCAAAATCATTTCAAAGACAAGATTTGAAAATTCTAGGTCCAAACACATCCATTATTTTACAAGTCGTAAAAAGTGCAATCCACCATCCCAACCTTGTACAACGTGTTCTCATTCTTGTTCACCGTCTGCACCTGTGCACGCACGTTGAAATAGGCGCCTTTTGCGTCGTGCTCGCCCAAACGTGTCGCTTCGGCAACACCAATCAACGTAACATCGGCTGCAAGGGAGTAAAAATTGTTCAGATTTACATCAAGTGCTCATGCCGCTGTGCTATTTAGACCATGGCATGCTAACAGGATTTATGTCGCAGCGTGAGGATCCTGAAAACAACCTTTTTAATGTGGTGCAAGGACAGACTGCAGTGCAAAGATCATACAGGTCAAATTTGAAAAACCTTTCTGCCATCGCAGGCTTACCCCCAGCTCCACCGGATCGCTGCACCGACAACAGCTCCGTCTCCTGCAAGTACCCCTCGTTGTCGTACCATCTGCGCAGCTTGATCGCCTCTTCCATGTCTGGGTCGAACTCAATGCTGCCCTGGGGCATCGTGCTCAGCTGCAGACCTGAATTCGGCATTTCTGTGTTCCGTTCCCGACAGTTTTTCATGTATCGCACGTTCTTCGTCGAGATTTGGACAAAAACAAGCCGATCAAATAATTTTTTGCCACGAAAGAGCCAAATATTTACAAAAATGATCGCAACGTTTCCTGACCTCCATTGAACTCCCCGACGCGACATCCCTTGACGGCGATCACCGGGTTTTCATTGCCCACACCGATCATGTCCATCAGGTTTTCAGCACGTTCGGCCCACAACGTCAGCGACACGGATTTCTTCGTGTCGTCAACCTGCGCGACATAGAATTCTCGAACCTCGGACTACTTGTTTGTTGACCGCTCGACGTTGACTGTTTTCTTGTGGAAAACTTATCTATATAGCACCCAGTTTAACGTAAATCCGGCACCTGTTCAGTTTCAATGTTTCGAAAGATTTCGCTCCTATTTTGTTGCGAGAAAGCTTGCATTGAGCAAGAAATGACAAAATATAAATAGGAGCATCAAATCAAAATACCAACCAGCATCAATTCGCGTTTCGTGGTCGTCGTCCCGTCACGTTTGTTGATCGACTGCGTGTCACCGATGCTCTTCACGATGGCCATAATGTCTGCGGGGAATACTGGTCTACCCTCGAATTGTGATCCTTTTTATATTGAACGAAATCCTCCACAAAGGGAATATTTTGCGAATGTTCTTCATAGCGACCGAAAATTATATTCCCAGAAACAAATAAAAAATCATTCAGTCACTCACCGACAACCTCGTCCTTCTTCAGCTGATCGAACTTTGTGATCGCGTAGACTTTGGTCGGGATCCTCACATCGCGTTCGTAACACGGCTCGATCTGCAAAATGCAGATTTGTAAATTTTGTGGAAGAAGAAGTGCATAATCGGGTCGTTTTGGTTTCTGCCCACAAATGGAAGTTGGCGTCACAGAAATGAACGAAAAAATGCTTGTAAAACACCACAAGCAAAATTAGCAGAAACAGCGATAAGTCAGTAGAAAAACAACGGAAATTTTTTCGTGAAAAGTGCCCTAAAAAGGCAATAGGCGTTCACATTGTTCGGGCACGCACGTCTCATGCCGTGCGACAAGCGACATTCTCAGTGTTTTGATTTTTAGCATGTGTTGCAGGCGTGCACTGCTCAATGTTTGCAGCCAACGACAAAATCAACATTAGCACAAAAGATAGCGCAGGATTGTCATAAAACAGCACTCACGTTTGTCTGTTGCGAGAAGGCGATTTCGTAGTCATTTTTCAGCGACGCCCACTTTTTTCTGCGCCTGCTTGATTTGACCACCACTGAAACGATGTGGACAATTAGGTTGATTGGTGTGGTGAACGCTATGACAACGGGGCATGACTGACGAGGGACGACGACAGGACATCATTGCTTTGCGTGATCAGCCAGGGGTTAGCTAGCGATTAGTGCACGGTTGTTCCGAAAGTTCATAAAGCGATTGTTTTGTGGTGACAGCCTAGTACGGCGAGCGTGGGGCATTGCATTGGGGCATGACATACCGTGACGCTACTGGACCCCTATACCGGGGCTTGATTTGACCACCGCTAAAATGATTCGAGAGAACTACGTTCATAGTCTTTGGTTTTGGTCACACACAGGGGTGCACCAAACCAAATGGGTATGTTCTGGTTGTCGTATGCCACCCGATTGCTATCATAAATAAAATGGGAAGATGGTTAGCGGCTGGACGGCAAATGGAAATAGTCCATTTCAAACCCATGCATGTCCCCACAATTACCTGATGTAGTACAATTGTTCCGGTTGCAACATGGCAAAGAATCGATCGCAATCCGCCTTGAACGCTGTGGCCCGAATCTCACCACTTTCATCAGCCAGATCCATGTCAAACAATTTGCCCTCTCCGCGCGCATTCGACCACGTCTTGATGTCACCTTTGCGCGTCACACGTGCTCGGATACGCCATCTGGATAAGGACTGTGCGTTGGTTGGCCTGTTTTGACACCGTCAATGGTCCGTGCAAATGAGCACCATCTGTCTCTCAACAGAGTGGATCGATACAACCGCAAGTTTTCGTTCGCAGACAGAGTCGACTGTATTGTGTATGCCTGCTATTGCAGCCCGGTGCATCAGGACAACATCAGTGTGCGATCAAACATTAATCGCCAGGCCAGTTTCCAGGGAGTCTGTCATCCATTTTTTCAAAGACAAAGTCAAAATCAACAATTCCACCCCAGCTAACTTGTTCTGATACGGTGTGAGACTGGCAATGGGGAATACTGGCGCCCCACCTCCAGCGGTCTGTGGTTGATTGCCATACGCAACACTGCTGCCTGTGGCCGACATTCGAGCTACAAAAGATGGCGGCATGAAGGAAATTTTATTTTGTTTGAGTGTTTCGATCTTTTTTACTTTTGGTATATTTACTTTTTTGTATTTTGTACGATGACAACGCACAATAATGAAAGGGTGACGTTGTGGCTTTATGAACATAAAAATGAAAATACCGAAAGAGGGCTGTCTTATTTATACAACAATAACGCGCTGATAAACCTCGATGGAACAACTGTTGTTTCATAAAAACAACCGCCAAGATTGGTGACATATTCTGGTACGGTATAAAGAAAAAGATAAGCGCCAGATATTTTAAAAGCAAAGCCTGTTTTTATTGGCTGTGCGAACAAACAACAGGCACGCCAACCAATTTGA
>JASAMV010001978.1:0-67864 GCA_030248065.1 Rhynchonema sp. JSB1_4
TTGTTCGAATTTTCTGGTCACAATATTTTATCACACATTTTATCCACGAAACAGGATTCTCTTTTCTGTGAGAAGTATCGGCACAACATGCTGTTGAAAATTCAAGTTGTTTGACTTTGACTGAAAAACACCAGCAGTTCAGGTTGATATAGTAGACAAGTCATCAATATCATACAAGTTTGATCAGGCTACAATTCCTCTTGGCATATGTTTTTAAGGACACGTGGTATTCAATACAAGTGCATCAAGAAACAATTTATGGTGTCGAAAGAGAGGCAGGGCAGAACATTGTATTTGGCATGTGTGTAAAATACGACGCGTCTAATTCTCAGCAGGTTACCTTTACCACATGAACGTATAAAGAAATCTGATGTTAGTCGACACAAAATTTCATCAAACATTTCCGTTTCGTAATAGTTTATGATTTTGATGTTTCACTATCGGTCTTCGTCGGTCCTCCACCCACGCTCAGCATGGTGCTCAGCTGTTCAGCGGGCTTGGTTTTGGTCAAATTCGCGTTTTTCTGTGCCGCCCTGAAAATACATTGGTTGAGGCTCTGGAACTTGTAACGCGTAATTGCACTGCACACAGTTCCATATCGAATTTGAAAGCGTAACCGCTGCGTCGACAAATGCTATATTGGATAACGACTTGTCAAAGACAAACTTTTGTTTTGTGCATGCATTTAAACAAGATTGTGCTCAACAGACACCATACCGTGTATCTGTGACAGGCCATAGCAGTAAGATCTGCTGGTGGGGCTTTTTGGAGGCAAGTTTGCCAGAGGCGTTCGCACTGACGAGCCCTGGCGCCTCGGTCTGTCTGTGAAAGCAGGGCGAAACAGACCAACATTACTGCACTCAGTACATTGTATTCGACTATCTCTCAATAAATAATTTGTACTGACTGTGTGTGGCCTACTCATAAATCACAATTTTAGAATAGCAGTAGTTAGTTCCCCTAACTGAGCGAGTTTCGGATTCTTGAGCGGACTTTGATAGGCCGACCCCGGCACCACCAACGTCGAAGAGTCGGAGCCGGGTGTCTTCACAACGCTGTCATTCTTGTAAGGTCTGCGATTAAAATGTTGAAATTCATATTAAAATTAGGTATCAATGCATTATTAAGTTTTTTAAATTAAAAATGGCTTTCAATGTTTACTATGCAACGCAGCAAACTTCAGTTTGGCGATTGGGGCACAGGAGTTTGGAAGCGGCTTTCCGCGATTTAAGTTTTATCATGGGCTTATTATTCTAGTGGAGAACTTATTTGACATTCTCCGTGGCGCTGATTCAAGAATATACCTCAACCCAAGCGCACACCAACTCTGCCTGTCCCTTCTTATTCTTCGAGCATCGTTTCTCGCAACACAACGAAATGGCGACCGTCAAGAACAGAGTGTTCGAGCAGACCAGCGCTATGATTATGATTAAGTAGATGGGCTCGTTACAATCGGCAGTTGGCTGCGGGCACGTGGAGTTCGTGGTACTGGTCGACATTTTCGGGGTTGCTGGAAAGGCGAAGTCCGTTATTGGGCTTTCAGATGGTTTATTTTGGATTACGTTGGATGAAAAAAAACAGTTAATCTAAGGACCGAAATCAAAGGTGACAATTATACAGCAGCCCAGACAGATCAAACGAGCTTGCTATTTATACGTTTTCTCAATCCTGTTCAAGAACCGGCAAAATCACAGAACCGATAAAATTAAAACATCCGAGTGCTGGTGTACGTTTTATTACTCACTTTCCGTTGTTGCGTTTTCCCCAATTGGTTGTTGGGTTGTGCCCTCAAACAACACAATCAGCACGACTGTCATAAGCAGCTGGTTACGGTATTGCGGGTTCATCATGATTGAATAGTCGTCGATTGAAATGGCTCGTGTCTCTCACTGCGGAACGCTCTCTGAAGATTTACGATAACAAAATGAATTGTGTTCTACAATATGCGACAAAATGCTTTGAATAAATGCCGCTGCTATGTCACTGAAGGTGAACAGCTTTTTTGAGAATGGTGGACGGAGATACAAGTTTCGCGCATGTTGGACGGAGATGGTGGACGTCCGAGAACTTTAACGGCAACCAATAATTCACTCGTTCAGTGCCTGTCGGATTCTCTCAGACTGCAAATTAAAAAATCAGAGCGGAGGAAGCGATTTCGAAAATTTTCGAAAATGTGTCCGGTCGCGCATGTGTCGGCCATTAACATCACGTCATAATTCTCCCGTTTTTTGGTATTCAGCTTGCACCGGTTGTACTGCAGTCATCATTTTGTGGGATGGTCGGTCACGTTGTTGTGCATGTTCTCAAGGCATACCTTTTGGTCCGCATAACTCTTTAAAGGTGCTGGTCACGGTCAGCAACCCATCGACTTCGTTTAATCTTGGGGGCAGTGCACCTGAACAAAGGTGGAATATCGTGTTACTCGACCCTGACTTAGGGAGTCGATTGGTTGCTTCCTGATGTTTCACGGCCGGGTTGAAGTTTGCCCCTCAGTGAAAAAATGCAAAAATTTTGCCGGGTTTACGTGGAAAGGAAAATTCGCGGCAACATTTCATAATTTCAGAATATCAAGCACCAACGTTTGTTTCATTAGTATGATATACAGCTTTGCAGGAAAAAGCTTGTATCCTGAAGGAGAAGTCATTTAGTTCCAAAAACCTGGTGTTTTTTGGTCACCGTTTCCTTCGCCGATAATTTTAAGCATCTGCGATTGACCAACAAATGTGTTGATCGGAAACAAAAATCCTCTAATTATTTTGTACATAACCTGTGCTTTTGAGTTCTTTGCACCAAATACAGCTAACGCAATAATTCGGACAGCATGCGCAAGTCGGTCATTATGGGCGTGCGCGACCCCAAAAAAGACAAAACATGTTTGAGTGCTCGAATCTGCACGTTGTTTTTGAGCGCGCGCGGTGATAATGACCGACTTGCGCATGTTGTCCGAATTATTGTATTAGCTGTGTTTGGTGCAGAGAACTCAAAAGCACAGGTCATGTACACAGTAATTAGTGGATTTTTGTGTCCGATCAACACATTTGCTGGTCAATCGCAGATGCTTAAAATTATCGGCGAAGAAAACGGTGACCAAAAAACACCAGGTTTTTGGAACTAAATGTTTTCTCATTTAGGATGCAAGCTGTTTCCTGCAAAGCCGTATATCATACCGATGAAATAAATGTTTGTGCTTGATATTCTGAAATTCTTAAACGTCGCCGTGAATTGTGCTTTCCACGGGAAGCCGGCATAACTTTTGCATTTTTTCACTAAGGGGCGAACTTCAACCCGGCCGTGAAACATCAGGAAGCAACGAATCGACTCTCCAAGTCAGAGTCGAGTAACACGATATCCCACCTTTCTTAATGTGCACTGCCCCCAAGATTAAGCGAGGTCGATGGGTTGTTGACCAGCAGCTTTAATAGCCCGAGTTTCGCGTTGAAATTAAGCTTTACACATAAATCAATAAACGTGTTGGGTGCTGATCAGGCCTGGAATAACGACGCAAATACCATATAGCAGCTGGATAATAGTTGGGTTAAAGTACTGTGTCGTCGCGCCCCTCGTCAACTCCAAGGTACTAGTTGACTCATCGCGCTGCTGGAGTTGACAACGAGAGTCGAGCACTCGGGTTGGCGACCGCACCATTAGCTCGAAAGTGGGATGCGTATAGTCCAACCACGAACTCATGAGACGACTTATTTTGTTGACCTGAACGGATACAATAATGTTCCGGATCCATGTAGTTCGGAAATGAAAGAAAGAGAAATGCATGTATTTTTAAAAAAAACACGCTCTGCACCTCCGTGCGTAATAAATTCCCTTTTGACTCCCAAAACATTTGTGTGCTGAACAACGCTGCTGTTCGCGTTAGCACGCGACAAATTGAGGGCAGCCAGCTAGAACTTGTCATCATCTCTCTCAGCTCAATTTCTTTCTTTGGTTTGCGAAAACACGTGTAATCGGCGCATTCTTGAATCTGGCCAAGCAAGCTTTAAAAAGAGTCGTCTCATGAGCACGTGGCTGGACTGTACATAATAAATACACACAGTAGAAGACAACGATCTGTTCCCAGCATGATCCAAAGAATACGTAATACAGTATTTAACAAGTCAACTCATCACACAATCATACAAGCACAATCAGCAAGCACAACGTAGAATCGCTCGCCAACACTGGCCAGGGCGGCTGCGATCAGGCCAGCAGCGAACACGATGAACATGCCAATCACATCGCGCATGCCCATTCGATCGCCTTTGGCCTTCTGCTGCTGTTCGCTGCCACACTCGAGACGCATTCGCCGATGAGCGAGCATGTTGATGTAACGGGTGCGAATCGAACTGAACGCGATCTGGTTTTGATGGATCGCTGTTGAGACACGATCGATCAGCCAGCGGGGCACCTGCACGGATCAAGCGAGTGAATACTGTATGTGAGTTCGGCAACAAATCACAATGCGCATGCGCGTATTCGCTGGTGGAATGCATCTTTGGGTCGATGTTTCCAAATCGGCAACACTCGGGCAGAGCATTGTGTTTCAAAAAAAGTTGTTAATTAAAAAATTTAAATTTTTTGGAAAGTCAGATTTTGCTTTTTTTAATAAAAAAAGTTGCCCAAAATAGGCTGAAATGTCCAAAAATGGCCTTTTTTGGGGTAAAAAATATAGGCACTATTTTTCTGTGGACAATTTTCCAAAATCGCGCCTTGTATTGTCCCGAAATCCGTACAGGGATGCGCGGGGCTGGTCTTTTATAGTGATTTGGCACCGATAATGTACTACTACATGCTACTACACATGTATATATGCAGGTCTGGTGCAAAACCCCGGGCGCGCAAAGTCGATCTGACGCGCAAGATTTGGGCTGTAATCGATATTTTGATGGTCGCATATCACACATACGGCATTAGATGGAATAAAATACGTTGTACGGCATGCTACAAAACGTTTGAGCAACATCGTTAGTGAACATCAACCTCAGTCTTGTCGGAGACCATAGAGTCTGCACAATACTACCGGGTGTCACCACACAAGTTGGGTCTCAGGCGAAAAATTTTCAATTTTTGAAAAATATGTTGTATCGATTTCATTTATCCTGAAACGTCGTTTGCAACACTTTTCTGATAAAAAAATTTTCGTCCAAAAAATTCAAAAAATTTTTTTAAAGAAAGCTCGTTAGTTAAAATTTTTTTCAACCCTGCACTTGGGTATGTGATCTCTGCTGTTATCTAAATCGGGTGCGAGAGCTTTTTACGCTGCTCCACGTTTACCATGTCTATGACATTCCCGACATAGGACATAGTATGTGCGCCCGCGGTGAAAAACCCAACACAGTGATGTGATTCATACACAACTACATATAAACTCCATGATGTGATGTTTTGTCGGCCAAAAGTCCATCAGTCTGACCCTTACCCAAATTCTGGTGCTCAAATATAAGGCTATAGCTAGGTTCCTATTTCCGGATGCCATCAATTTTGACCAGTGTAAAAACTTGTCCGTCGCTGGCGCACCTGTGGCCCGAACATGATACAGTCGGAGTCCGAGCCCAACTCTGGCAGAGGCACCAATCGTACGTTGCACATTTGACCAGCCAAATTGTAGGGCGTGGACTCCACCTCGATGGTCACCAGTTCCCCGGATTCAATTCGTGACCGATAGTCGACCATGTCTTGCGCGATCGACACCCAAATCGGCGGGTTGGCGTCAAATGTGGCCTGAAAACGCATCCCGGACCGCTCTATACCGCGCTGACACGCACGTTGGGTTCCGTATCATTGACGGTCCAGCACTCATTGGATTTGCTTCAAGCTGCGCACACCCCTATCAAAACACTCAGTGTCGGCCTCACTCGAAGCCTAACCAGAAGTGGAAGCCTACGCCTAAGCCTAGGCGCAGCCGGGAAGTGGACCCTAGTGAGCACTGGACCCGTAATGAAAGGGAACCTGCACTTTGTATATACGACAAAACTTTTAAATTATATTGTTGTGGTTTTTTGTATTGCATTTTCGAAACAGACGATCTGTTGCATTTTTTGTCTTCTCTTGGGACGATATCAGTTTTTGTGATGTGTCTTGGTCCAACCCTGGTCACCTTTTAGTTCTCATTCTAACAGTAGATGTTTTAAAATTTTTACAAACTTACAGTATTTTAATTCTAAATATTTTTATGTTAAGGTTTTACTAACTCACCAAATGCGATGATTAAAGCTTGCATGGCTAATTCAAACGGTATTGCGTGACGATTACAGTCCCGGGGCACAGATTTAAACCCCGCTGAAAACTTAGAAGCTTACTGGGCCTGAATCGGCCGGGCCTGAAAACATGCGCCTGAAACGGTCGGTTCAGAAAAGTGGCAGAATCAATTCAAAGAGAAATACCAGAGTTTGTATTCGCCGATTACCAAGGCTTTACTGCTCAAAAATGTCCAAGATTAACCGAACCCGCACCTTGAGTCGTTGCATTTCAACGCTGGTCGATTGAAAAATGCCGGCGCCTTTCGTACCAATGAACTTCACCTCTCCGCTGGCCAACAATTTCACGAGCTCATCAAAGTTGTCAAATTGGTGCACCGGGTGCCGAATCAGCAGTTGCGCCAACAGGCCAGATTTGTAAAGCCCGGTGAAATAGATCGAGAAGAAGGATATCAACACAAACATGACGGTTTGACCATGGAAATAGTCGGGTATGGTGGGTTGTGTGGCGGAGAGTTTGGCGGCGGCCAGCTTGTAGACACGGACAATTGAGTAGACTATGAAGGCCAATAGCCAAATTAGCAGATCGTAGACGTTCAAGAATGATGTGGCCGTCAGTAGTAGGTCCGGGCGATAATCCGTGGTGCCTGTATGTTAAAACATCGATGTCATTACGTTGTAGCATAGCACATGCTATAAGTGTGTAGGAATGTAGCTGCGCAATGTCTCAGCCGAGAAGCAGCCAGAAGCCAGCCTGTTTGCTTTGTTGCTCTTCAATGACGCATATACAGCAATACAAATAAAGTAGTGACAAAAACGTAGTTACAGAAAAAAACTGGATGAGAAGGTTACGGAAAGAAAAATAGTTGAAACACTGGTTATAAAAAAATACAGCAAACAGAAGGTATACAGGAAGCGCCAAGGACAGAGAAAAATCACGGACATCAGGACAGATCACAGCACATGTTAACAGAAAACTAAAAATCATGCAGTAATCCATCCTCATCAACGTTTAAGGACTATGTCGGGCTCGGAGCGGTGCAAACATACATGTAGTACATCAGTCAATATTGTCGACAGTCCAGAACAGGCGCTGGGTTATTGATTGCCCGTCACTGCCGTGTACCACCAAACTAGCGACGTGGCTGGCGTCCCCAGGTTGACGTGAATGCGTATCGAACGAGACATCGCCATATCCGTCCCGTTGACTGCATCCGGACGCGGTGGTCTGTCATGCGAGCCAAACATGAAGCATGTCGCTAACCAATAGCCATCGGTACATCGGTGTACGCCTCCACAGGCACGGTCGGTTGCAACTTCAAGTCGTTCAACCGGGTCGGACTCGGTGTCAACGGCAGCACGATTGCATCGAACCGTCCCGTCACCACCTGGCTGAGCGCGTCGCTGAATGACTGACCCGGGATGAAGGTCAGATTGAAGTCGAGTTTGGTCAGACGCAGGATCGTGTCGAAAACCTCGCTCGCCAAGCCCGGGTACATGCACGAACCGTGGAAATTGCCGTAGACCGAACTGAGATTGGTGTGAAACCCGCACGGATAGGTGTCGGGCGGGTAGAGCTGGTAGAGCAGTTGCAGTTGGTAATTGCTTTGATTGGATGCCATGACGTAGAAGTTGGGCAAAACGAATCAACGAAGCACAAAGGATTAAGTAACCAGAATGTTGAAAGCCCGTTTTCATATGCCAATGGAAACACGATTTTTTTGAATGTCGGTCGTGCGTGTTGGCAATTCAACACACACGCCGTGAAGTTAGTTCACGCTAGTGCACTGATCCGAGCATGGCTCAATTTTATTGAGTGTATTTGTTCAAGCAAGCGCAATACCGCCGAGGTGTGCGCTACAAAAATTATCACGGAAAAAACCTTTTTTCGTAATTGTACACATTTGAACACGAGTGGTGTTGATATTTATTGTTGACACATGTGTGGTAGCGACAATGTAATACGAAATTTTCAGCCAAACTGGCGCCCATTCAATGTTTCGACCAATTCTGGTGCATTTCGAGCCAATTCGGGACGTATTACATAGACTTAGGGGGGAGGGCTCGAAATCACACTCCAAGGAATGCTCAGGCAAAACATGTCTTTTACCGCTAGCAGATGCCTTGTTAAAAACGGGAGACAATGTAAAATAGTCACTATTCGTTATAGCGATATCAACGGGACAACACGAAAAATTATTGTTATAACGAATATATCGTTATAGCTGCTAATTCAGTACCTAAGTAGAGACCTAGTACAAAAACGGAAATTAGGTGATCCAGCACGGCGTGCATGCTTTCTTGTGCTTTGGAAATCATTGTTTTTGGCCGTTACACGCAACACCCGTTTCTTTGTTGATTCACATTCACGCAACTCTGTATATATGGGGCATGCAATAGAAAACGTGCCATTTGGACATTTTTTTATTGTTGCTGAGGGTCTCGAATATCGTTATATTCATCGAATAGAATTTGTATGGAATTTGCGTTGCGGGACATCCAAAAACGACATCATAACATAACTATCGAATATCGCTATAGCGAATAGCTTAAGCTTGCTATTGGTCGCACAATGACTAATGGAGAATTTATCCAAAATTCAAAGGTTGGACCCTGATTCAGGCTCAGTCACGCTCAACTACTGTTTAACCACTAAGCTACTTGTATGTCCGACAAAACATTTTCATCTGAAAATATAAACCAGTAGAACAACCACCAGCTGACAGCAACGTGCTTGTTTTACTGGTTATTTTCATGGGAAAATGTTTCGCGAGAAATACAAGTAACTGAGTGGCTAACAGTGGCTGACCGTGGCAGTTCCTGAATCAGGGTCCATCCTTTGACTTTTGGGTAAATTCTCCATTAGTCATTGTGCGACCAATAGCACCTGCGAATTTTCGGGACACGACGAAATGATCGTTATAACGAATATACAGTATAGTTGTTATTATAACGAATAGTGACTGTAATACAGCACAGCAGAGCCGCGGTCACGCAGGGTGCGCAGTCCTCAGATGCAAACTTTGTCATGGGCTACAATGTTTTTGTAATAATTGCGGATTAAATAGCGTGACACAGATGCTATTTTCTCGTTTGGCTGAAAACCGACTGAAATTGTGGGGTAAACGGTCCGTCATTCCCCGATTCACGATTCACGAATCTATGTCGCCTTGTAGGAACAGGCTCATTGTAGAGATGCACATGCGACCTGCCTACAACAGGGAGCTGGCGTCAGGTCGGCGCCAGAGATCGGAAACGGGCCGGGTAAAGTCGGCCCGGCCCGGCCCGGTCGGCGAAAAGTCCGGCCCGGCCCGGCCCGGCCCGGTGGAGGGCTGCAGGTCGGCCCGGCCCGGCCCGTTTTGGCTTGAGGTCGGCCCGGCCCGGCCCGGTCAGCCAATTTTCAAGGGCTGTGAAAACTAAAAAAGTCCAAAAAGCTGAAAAAAATTCGAAAATTTTCTGCAGAATACTTGTTTTCACTGGTTGGTACAGCTGGGGGGAAAGGTAGGTAGGTAGATTGACGCGCCATCCTGATGCAGTACGTAAGTCGCCGCCCCGGTTGGTACAGTAGTGTAGTAGGTATGGTATAATTTTTGGCTCAAAATGGTTTAAAATCGGTATTTTTCACTCCATATAGGCGAAAAATCGCGCGTGACGCGCGAAATTAGCGCTTAAGAGTACATTCTCATCAATATGTAGACATAAAATTTTGTTCCCGGACGACTCCCCCCAGCTCGGCCGGTCGGTACTACAGTAGGTAGGTTGATTGCAGGCAGGCTTTTTTGGTGGTACAGTAGGAGTAGGTTGATTGCTGCAAAGCAAAGGCCTGGGTATGGGTAGCTACTGCTTCTTTCTTCAAAACGATGACTGAAAAGATCAAGAACTAGGAAATGTTATTGCGCGAAGCGCAAAAATTTTGAAAATTTTGGTTCAAAAAATGGTAATTTCGTTCAAATTTAGGCATACCGGGCCGGACCGGGCCGGGCTGCTCGGCCCGGCCCGGAACCGGGCCGGGCCGGGCCGGGCCAGCCCGTTTCCGATCTCTGGTCGGCGCTCGGCAGGTCGCCGCTTCGCTTGTCGCACGCAAGTTTATATTTTTACCGGCAGCAGCGAAAACGAAGTCTCTGGACACAGGAAAATAAACAACACGGTATGACGGCGCTGAGTTTGATATCCAGTCGATGGCTTTGGCTGATGGGCGGCGGGTTCGGCGGTGGCGCCGCTTACGTCGGAATAAAGTTCGTATTTCTTTCAGAGGTCGCAAATCGCAATTACGGTTCGCATTCGCATCCACGGTTTTTTGTTTTTTTTTTCAAAATCGGCTAGTAGCAATTGCTACTAAAACGTCAATTTTTTAAATTTTTAAGCAAATTTTTAAGGCCACTTTATCAGTGTTTTTTTTCGAGTCCCATCAGTCACGTATAGTCAGACGATAGCACCGAATGCAAGACACAGACCACAACAATGCGCGCGAAACGCGCTACTTTTTTTACTTTGGTCTAGCCCTGGCCACTTATGATTCCGTGAATGTGAGGCTCGTAAGATCCACTGCAGGGTTGACGAACGAAAGCAAATCACGTCAGTTTTGTCTTTGTTTTATCCAGTGTTGTGGCAGGCCCATGTGTGGGACGTGGGAGTGGGAGCAGGGTAGTACTTGGGGGGGGGGGTGGGGGGGGGGGTCCCACCCCAAATTTATCTATCTATCGTCAACACTTTTTGATTTCATCTATCTATCGTCAACACTTATGGGCAAATCTATCTATCGTCAACAAATTCTGGGAACAATCTGTCTATCGTCAACACATTTCGACCCCAAAATGGGCATTTTTGCCTCAAAATGGCTCAAAATCGGTATTTTTTGTCCCAAATAGGCAAAAAATCGCGCGCTACGCGCGGATTTAGTACATCTATACACATTTTCATTAATATTTACACATTATTACCTACTTAATGCACTATACTATACCTTGATTTTTGGCGACCCCCCCTCCACCATCTATCTATCGTCAACAAGTTTGGGTCGACCCCCCCCCAGATTTCGGACTTTGGTCATCTATCTATCGTCAACACATTTCGGGTCCCAATCTATCTATCGTCAACACCCTGACCAAGTACTACACTGAGTGGGAGGAAGTATGATGCGGGGTTGGGACCGTAAGCGTGAGAGGTATGATTTTGGTCACTCAAAAGGGCGAAAAAACACCGTTTTTGTGATGCAATTTTGGCCAGAAAATGAGGTAAAAATAGTGCTTTTTCCAAATTTTCGCCGATAATCGCCTAAAAATACGTATTGTGGGTGAGTTTGCGCGCGGAGCGCGTCATGTTTGGGAAAATAAGGTCGAAAAACACCGATTTTTGCCATAAAAAGGTATAAAATTGCTTGTGAGAGGCATGATTTGGAGTTGTGAGAGGTAAGTAATCAACATCCCCCACACCAACCCCCCTCGTTTTTTGTGGTAGGTATTTTTTTCAGTAGGTACTGAGAGTGGGTGACCCCCCCAACCCCCCTCTGCTACTACTATGCCTAACAGTAACAATCACCCATTTTAGGCCTAAAATGCCGATTTTAGGCCCAAAAAATGTTTATTTTAGGTAAAAATTGAGGCTGTTAGAGTACTTGGTATTGGTATGGGTACTAGTGTACCTCCCAGGAACCATACTGCTCCCTTGTATTTTGTTTTTGCTATATGTCGTTAATACCGCACGGTATATTCGCTAAAATACAAGGGGCTCTATTTTTTCGCACAGTCACGTTAAAAAAATCCTGAATACTGAATAGTGAAAATTCATCTCGAGTTTTTCATATCCGGTGTGACATTATTTTCGATCTTTCAGGGGGCTCGCGCTAAATTCTCAAAAAAATACCAGAGTTTGATCCAAAAAATTGTTTAATCTAAATTTCCTAATTTGCTTGCAGCTATATCAAAAACGGCACGGCGCCGACTGATATTCCGGACAGTCTGGACGGCAAACTGTTCGTGATCACGGGCGGATCGAGCGGCCTGGGACAGGAGACTGTGCATCAACTGGTGAAAAAGAAGGCAAAAGTTGCCATCGCCTGTCGGTGAGCACAGCAAACTACTACCACATAGTTTCTTTTACCACCTGGATGATTTATGGACCGCAGACACGTAGGTATTGAAAAAATACGTAAGGGCGGGCTTAGGTTGAATCCGGAAATCGGAATCCGGAATTATTTCCGGAAAACGCATAATTTTTACATGCAAATTCTTGCGTTTTCCGAAAATAATTCCGGAGCCCAGAAATGTTTTGTATTTTTGCGTGCAAATTATTTCCGGGTTCCGGATTCCTGATTTAGCTAAGCGCGCCCTAATCAAAGTTGTATGTCTCTGTCATCGGTGTGACAACATTAATTGCGGCCGCCGCCGGGTCGGAGTACGCTTTTATACCTGGTACTTGTGGTCGGTCCGTCCGGGTTATGGCGGAGGCGAATTTGCACCTTGAATTTCCTTTTTTGCGCAAAATATGGAAACCATAGGTGCAAGTTGCACATCCTAGCTTCCAAATTTTCGCTCTAGATCTGAAACTTAGGTGCACTGCACATTGCACCTTAAAAGTGTCCACAAAAAGCATGGATCGAACTGTTACTTCATGTCGGTCGAACTTTTCCCAGTTGGTCGGTGTTTAAAAGAAAAAACACCAAAATATGCTAAGAACAAAAATATGTTTTCCCGGAATGTTGCAGTGATTTCGACCAATGCGCCATCCAGAAACGTGAGATGATCACGCAACAGCACATTCCCGGCAGCAAATACGTTTGGTGCAGAAAGTGCGACCTGAGCTCATTTGACAGTGTCAGGAAAGCGGCCAGATGGTTGTTGACCAGACGTTGGTTTAGTCAGGGTTCAAGGATTGTCGTTGTCGTTATTGTTTTGTGATCTGTTCTTGTGTTTGCTTGCTTGATTCCGGCGGCCAAGCGTCATTTTCAATGTATCTAGAAATATTTTTTCTCCTCAAATTTGCAACGAGACAAATTTTTCGGCATAACTGAGCGGATTGATTGTCCCACCCGGTCTTGTAACTTTGCTTCTGTCACTAATTTACGTGCATGGTTTTATGCGTCATTGAGAGCAATAAACCAACCATAACTGAGCGGATCGTTGCTCTCATTTTTATTGCCAGCACCTGTTATTTTTTTTTGACAGGATATATTTTGCTTCAGTGGATATCGCAAAAAAAACACAGTTCGTTTCCGCAAGCATCGCAGCGATTGAAATTTGTCAGTCAATTATTCCCAAAATATTAAAATTGGACAATATATTCTGTTTCAGCAACACCGGAGCCGATCGCCGGGCTCATAATCAACGCTGCCATCAAAAGACCCGAACGAAGGGTGGCTGAAAATGGAATCGGTAAGGTTTTGGCCGGTATAAAAGTTCGCATTTTAGTTGCAATTGCCGACTGAAATAAAAAAACCTGAGCCATGGAACAAAGGACGACCACATCAAGTTTGGTACCAGCACAGCAGTTGATTCTAAAAGAACAATTAATTTTCGCAATCATGAGCCTGAGAAACACGAAAAATTAGGCGAAATTAAGAAAAAATGTTTGCAGAGATCTGCTACCACGTGAATCACGCGTCGCATTTTCTGCTGACAAATTTGTTGGTTGACAAAATGTTGGCGCAGGATACGCCCAGCCGTATTGTAATCGTCGACTGCTTAGCGGCAACACACAGGTGTGTTTGGTTGGTTGGATGCATTTGTTGATCATATTTGTTTGTTTGTTATTGTTGCGGATTATTGTTCGCTTCTTTTAACTGTTCTACTTGTGAATGAAGCGTTTGAAACTTAAACACTTGCGGCGACGCTCATATTTTGAATTTCGACCGGTTTGAAATTTGTTGTGGTTTTATGTAATGGGGAAACGCTTCGATACAAACTGAACATGAAAAACCGATGTGTTTTCTTTTTTCTTTTAGCGCCGAGCTCAATTTCGATGATCTTAACTCGGAAAGTGATTACACCGAAGCCAGTGCCTATCGACAAAGTAAACTTGCCAATCTAATGTTTGCGAAGGAATTGGCCAAGCGATGTGAAGGTAAGAATGGATGCGACAGCTTGCAGTAACACAGTGTCTTGTAAACTTTAATTAAAAAAGTACTGTTTGAGTGGAACCTTTTCGACACAAGGGCCTTCATAGTGAAATACTCTGCATAGTGGCAAAAATTTAGCTTGAGGATCCTGCCACTATAGTGATCCTGTGCTATATAAAACAAGGCATCAATAATGCAGGCACCAACGTTTCCGTCATAACCATATCGCCGGGGTCGCTAATCCGAAAATCGCGTTTGGATCGAAAGATGAACGCGAGTCGAAATTGGTTCTCGCGACAGTGGCTGGCTGCTCTCAACTGGTCGGTCTACGACTGTCAGATAATTGCGATATTTCGTGTGCCCTGATTTTTCAAGGGAATGACGTGATTACGTTTGCATGCATGCAGGTGCCAGGCGCGCAAAGTCGATTATGCCGCCGCATACGTGATCTCGGCGGTAGCTGGCAGTAACGACAGAAAGAATGGCACTCGGTTAAAGTTAGTCTGCCCGGCTTGGGTTTTTGCAGGAAATTCAAATTTCAAATTTTATTGTGCGTATGTTTGTATGACACAATTACCCTGACTCAGGGACACAGAAGAAATTGAATTCCCGCCGTTGGCCGATGACGATCGTGCGAGATTGAGGCTGTGGATTACGGATGAACGATGGACAAAGTTGGACGAAGAGAAAAGGGTCATGTATCAGGTAGGGAATGGGGCATCGAATCGTAATTTTGAGGTTCATGGCTGTGTATCAATTTTGAAGGCAATCACAACGTCAACATCACTAGAGCAGGCTGGAGCATTTGTGTTTGGACCGTATTTGCATTCGAATTACAACAGTACTAACGTCGACCAGTCTATAAAGAACAATATTGTTATGCTGGTCGAAATTTGGGCTTGCGTTCAAGCTTGATATATGTACACTGTGTGCGGCTTGGGACTATCACTCAACCAAAATCAACAGCGTTGATGAGCCCAGATAAGGCTCACTTGTAGCTTGTTATCACTGGCTTGCACTTTTGTGTGTAGTAGTTATGTTTTAGTCGAGCAATAAGAACTGCTCGAGGTCCTTTTTGGAGGTCAATTGGGGCAGATGTGTTCGTACGCACTGACGAGGCCTGGCACCTCGCCTGTCCGTGAAAACAGGCCGAAACGGGCAAAACTCACTGCTGTTATAGTACATTTCTGCCTCATGCATTCTTACAGACGCAGGGAACTCCCGTTCGAAGTCGAAGCAGGCAACAAGCTCAGCACACAGTGAACAAGCCACGCAGCTGACACACACAGCTTGTGTGACGGAAACATTCGAAACGCACACGAGCCAGCTGCGTGGCTTGTTGACTGTGTGTTGAGCTTGTTGCCTGCTTCGACTTCGAACGGGAGTTTTCCTGCGTCTGTAAAAATGCATGAGGCAACGAAATTAGAAATGTACTATACATTATTATCTTTTTCATTTACGATTTTGCGTTGCTTGTGGAATTGTCTGCTGAACGGCTGTTCGAATAGTTTATGGTGATGGTGAAACATTTTCATTTGATCACATCGCGAATTTTTCAAATTGCAGGAAATTCTCGATAAAACCCCCGATGGATCGGTTGAGCCAGATCAGGCGCGAGCCAAACTATTGCAAGAGAGTCGGGCGCTGGCCGAAGCGCAACTGAGAAAAGCTGAACAACGGGCAGCAGCTAGCAAACGTTCGTCTGATCAGAGCACCAAAGCCTGGTATTGGCCGTGGTAATGATTGTGGGCTAATGGTACAGCCGTCAACTCAACTGGTCAACTCAAGCAGCACTAAATGAGCGCGATAAATTATAGGAGTTGGCGACAGTACTGTAAGCCGTGATTGTAGCCCTGATTTGTTACGGTGCATTTGATAGTTTTCAATTTGAAGTCATGTTTTTTTGCTCAGATCAGTGACTAATAGGTTTCCCAATTGTCTTTTGTTCCTTACTCCTTGTTATGCCATGATGGTTCATAGCATTTAATAAAATTTCCTGGACCGGCTTTTTGTGATACAGTCTCAGACGTGACGCTGCTTCGGTTCATAGCATTCATTCTGAGATATGAAAAATCAATCGAGAAAAACAACGCAGCAAATGTATAATAATAATAATGAAAGATATACTCTGATTTATAGACATAATGCAAAAAACAAAACAACAAGAAAATTCATGTAAAAACTGGTAATAGCAACGTGTCGATATACACAGGGTGTGTGGCGCCTAAAATCTTGTTTCGAAACGTTTTTCTGGGTTTTCGTATGGTCGCCCACTTATGTACAGTCACCATGGTATCAATACCTAAAATAGGCATTTCTTCAGGGACAGCTTGCTTTCGAAACAGGCATTGTAAGTAAACGACAACAATTATAGTAAAAGTTCAATGCAGCGATCTTAAATCACATTGCTTGGGATTAGATCAGAATATAGTTAACCAAAAATTGATCAAGCAAGTCCGCATTTGAGTGAAAATTGATCTTAATTAACTTAGATGCGAAACAAGAGTAATAATTTACCTACATGTGAAACATTACTGTTAGGTCTGCGCAAAAGTACTGAAAATAACCAGTAGATCACAATGCAAGCAGGTCACAATGTTTTGCACCAAAAATGTACCACACGTGAGCATTTGTAATGTGTGCCATTAAAATAACTACGGTTAACAATTATAATATTTATGGTACATGTTTAGTGCGAAAAAAATTAAGGCAGCTAATAGGGGTGTTCTGTTCACGGTGTGTATCTTCTTGGGTACGCAAGTAATTGCATTGCGTTGGTTGTGAAAATGTAGCACAGATGCACAGTTTTAGAGCAAAATTTACTCCTTGCATGCTGACCTCATCTGCTCATCAGCCCAATAACTGCGCACCTATGGCAAATTATGAACTGTTACGCAACATCATAAAAACTGTGGTAAAGCAGCAACACAACTTGAGAGAGAGGACAAAAATAAGAAAATTTAAAAACTAAAACGAAGAAAACAAAATTGATGAGCAGCGGTGTTACACACAGACAATTAATTTATTCGACCATAATCATCAAACAACGTCATCTCTAATAAATATGCACGGTGCCACATTTTCTTGCAGAAACAAAGCACAAAAAAGTAAAAGTGTGTGCCTGTGTGTACATAATAAGATGATTAACAGGAACACATGATGCATAAAAAATTCAATGATCACAGATTCAGCTCTTGGGCGATCTTACTGGCGATGTTTTTGAAACCTATTGATGTGCCGGATATGCGTTTGAAGCGGACACCATTCAGACTCAGACGGGGCAGTTTGCAAACCTGCAACATGACTCAAATACATTTGTAAACTTTTCACCTAACTACGTGTTGTTGCACAGTACGTGTTCTGAGCATGTATTTCAGTTCACAATCTGAGTCGAGCGCCCGCGCAAGCAAACGTTAGCCACCCTAAAAATCAGAAAAATCGATGATCCGATGTGCCTGGCTCGGCATCAGCAGACACTGCCGTATGCCGAAACACGTGCTTTGCTTGTATAGATTCACTAATGGCATAAAATTTAATGCAGTTTAGTAATGACAATAACTTCAAATGTATAAACGACCCTCACACGAAAGCCAAACGTCGACCTACTCTTCAGTCCAAATTCGCGGAAGCTGTACAACGCAACACCGTAATGACGAAGAAGAAGTACGACTACGGCAAAACGCTGAAAGCGATCCACACCGACTTCGTCTCCCAGGACAAGGCGGCACTCAGCGTCAATCGGGTCCTGGGCACCAAACCACCCGACATCAACCCAGAAGAAGAGTCGCTGGATCGGCGTACAAGATGCACCCTGGCGCAATTACGAAGTGGGCACTGCCGCATGCTGAACTCATATCGCAATCGCATCGACCCAAACATACAAAACGTGTGCCCTCGATGCTGCACCGAGCCTGACACGGTCGAACATCTGTTTCGTTGCAAAAGCCGACCCGTATCCACGAGCCCAATCGATCTGTGGCGTAACCCGATCAAATGCGCAGAAGACCTGTCGGACATCCTCAGTCAACAATGAGACCACGACAAACGGACGTTGGCAAATAATCAATCAATCAAATGTATAAATATAGCACAACACACACACACACAACAGCCATTACAGGACCGGGTGATGTTTCACTCTAACTATATATGTAAAAGGACGTACCTCCATCTCCCATTGTACCAATGAGTCGGTGTTTGGATCACCGTGCACACACAGCACCAGGTACTTTTCTCTTTGTTCGTAATCACACTGATTCGCGTCCAATACTTTACGGATTTCTCTGAAATATTAGTGGGATGGTTTGTACTGCAACATACGTATAGCTGCCGTAATGTAAATCAAAGCAAAATGCGTAACACTAGACAAAAAGGGTGTCAAATTGACATTTGGCTGACGATCGACTGCGCACTTTTTCTGCATACATAATACCCACAAACTAGTAGTTCGACAGTGTAAATGTCGGTTTTTTTAAATGCAAGATGCACCACAAGAACAATTTTTACGCTGGTCAAAATAGAGGATTACGGTCAAAGGCAACACAAACGAAAAAATCGAAAAACTCACAATTACACAGCAAGTTTGATATGACCAGAGCTGTACTTCTGGCCCAGAAAAAACGCTTTTTTCCTCAAAAACCGTTTTTGCGAGGCTCGTAAAAATCAGTTTTTATTTTTTCCGGAAATTTTTCAAATGCTTTTGGAAAAAGCGGTTTTTTCCAAAAATTTCCCAAAGTCGGGAAACGATGTTGTCAAAACGAGAGTGAATTTGCGCTAAACAGTGCAGACTGACTAGTTTTCACGCTCCGAGCGGATGTGCAGCCGGTTTCAAATCCATTTCCCGAGAAAATTTTGTCTAAAACAGGCGTATGTCTAAAATTTCCAGAAAAAAATAACAGCTTTTTTCCAAAAATATATTTTGCGAAATAATACGCAAGCACAGCATACCACTTTCTCCAAAAAAATATATTTTTGCAAAATAATACGCAAGCACAGCATACGAGCCTAATCCACCCCGATAATAATGACTTACTGCATCATTTGTTCGGGTGCAAGTGAACTAGTCGTTTTCATAGACCACGTGAACCTGAGCGACCTTGGCTTGACCTCTTCATTCGTTGATGATTGCGTGCTCAGCACCGGCGTGGCTAGACCTGAATGGTAGGCTGGCTGATGTTTCACATAATGAGTTGGCAGGCATGTATGTGGGAATAGTCTGATCGTGTTGAACTACCGGTATCAGACTTTTTCGATATCAAACGCCAACCTTGGTCAAGTTGACTTAACGACCATGACTGGTAGTGGCTGCGATTTCGACCAGCGTAAAAGTCGGACCCAACTCGTCAAGAAACAACTTTTACGCTGGTCACACCAAACCACACCCTTCAGTGAACCTCGAAAACGTCATGCATTTACTGTCACGTTGTATGCATCCGATCGCCAAGTATAGGTCAGATACCGAGCCAGCGTTTCCAATGACAAATACAGTAGGGAGCAATATCAGGCTTGGTGATCGGATCGGATGTAGTATCTGCCTTGTTCACGTGACTTTTTTTGAATTAAGAATGTGTTTTAAGAAATTTAGTGATGCCACTAATGGCGTCCTGCGTAAAAGATGTGCCCCGACCTAAAAATGAATAACTGATAAGCTGGACGGAATCAGTGGCTCCAGCAAAGTTTCATAACATCCTTAATGCAACAATCACGCACTACCCATACGAAGGCAAGTCACATCCGATCACAAAGTTCGATATCGACCAGAAACGGAACAAGCGAACAAGACCAGGCACACCTACAAAAAAAACACCAACTAACCACCGCTGCCGATGCCCTGCTGTGTGCCACTACCCAGTGGCGTGGTCATAGTGTGCTGCATGCTGGGTGATGTTGCAATCGACGCATGCGCACTCGTTGTCCCACTGCCCAGACCCGCACCCACGCCGACATTCTGCGTGTTTGCACCGCCCGGCTGGCCCATCATCAGGGGTTGCATGCCCGGCCTGAAATTGAAGGGCGGCGTTTTTGGAACAGGCGCATCAGGGTTGAAAAAAAATTTTTAAACAAGTTTTTTTAAAAAAATTTTTTTATTAAAAAATTTTTTTTTAAAAAAGTCTGAGATTCGGGTAAGTTTTACCAAATTTGCCTAAACGCGCAAAAACGCGAAAAAAATGCAACTTTAATTGACAAGTCACTTTTGTGACTTGGTTTGCATCACTGATGAAGGGTGTTTACGTCACTTCGGTGCGATCAAACAGTCTGTGCTTGATATGGACCGATGATTGCTGTTCTGTGGTGTCGGACACAACAGTTTGTGGCCGAATAAGCAAGATTCACTCATAAACCACAAAGAATTGAGAATATAAGCTACAGAAATACTTGTCGGGTAGCTGAATCAGTCGTATATGACCGACCTGATGGGGTGTGACATCGAAATACCCTGTAGGTACATGCATACTGTGTCCCATGTATTACAGGAAGGTATAATAACATCATTTGGGGTATCTTAGGTACCAAATACCTGTCCCAAAGGTGATTTTGTGAAAAAATTTTTTCGACCCTTGAGAAAAAATGACAAAAAATAACCCCCATAAAGGCCATTTTTGGACGTTTTAGAACATTTTGTTCCCCCGAAAAATTAAAAAAATTTTTTTTTAAATTTTTTCATAAAAAAATTTTTTGCCCAACCCTGAGGCGCATGTATAAAAATTTACACGAAACTTCACCAGGTACGTATTGTTGTCACATTTTTATATATCTACATCACCTAAAAAAGGTTGTCCTGTATAGCGTGTATTATTACAGTATAATGGTTTCATAGTGGTTGCTCATAGGCACACAAATATCGCGAAAATTAACGTTAAGCAACCCCACAGTATGAACGTTCACAAACGCAGCGGAGTTAGCGGCGCCAGCCAAACCGTAATTATTAGCAGGCGAAAATCTACCAGCCAGAGACCAGCTACACGCACAAAACAACAGTCCGCATTGGATACCACTGATCAGGCGATCTTTACGGACAGTTTCAGGACCGCGACGCAAATTTGAACAAAATCAGCAACAGTGATAGCTTGTGTTTGTGCCTAAATAGCGCTAACGATCAGATTATAAAGGTGCCAGGAAACAGCACAACACAACACCCATGGAAAGCAGCACGCACGTTCACAGGGGGCAAGTGTATCAAACTTGGTAACCGGGAAGGTGTGCCTGAAGCGATCCGATGATCAAATCTGATAGCGCAGCTCGCAGTAAGCTAAAACCATCGAAAAACACAGTTACCTAATTTCTACGCCCAAAAACTTCATTCAAAAGAAAAAACGCCCAGCATCTATTGCTTCAAATCCGAAATTGTGTAGAGATAGGTAGATTCAAGGCTATATTACAATAGCATTGCATCGGTGTATACGGTATAAATATGACCTTCTATACGACCGTGTGGTCGTGTATCGTACGGTGGCGGGCGTACTGTAGTCGGGCGGCGGCAGGTTACTGTAGGCGATGCGTACGGTACCGGGCGCGGCATACGGTACCGCCTGCACGCTGGTCATACTGTAGTCGGCCGGCGATGTCGAACTGCGTGTCATCAGACCACTGGTCGGAGGCGGCGCTGAGCTGTCGATTGGAAACATTGCGCTCTGTCCGCCGGTGGTATGCGGTCCGGGCGGATTGGTCGCGTTGTCCGCAGCGGCCATTGACGAACTAGAATGGGCACGAATTGGAGGCATTAGGGCAGCGGGGCCGCACAAACCATTTGGAGCAACAACAACAACAACAAACAGCACCAACAAGACTCGCTGTGCTAACACCCCAACACTTGTGCGGTATAGCCGGGCAGTTTAGCCGTTTAGACCTATACATATGTACATACAGCTAACTATATTTGCGGTAGGCAAACCTGAATTCAACGACATAAGAACTATCAAACATATTTTCAAACTTTGCGCTACCGTCAATTTTTATGGCTTCACCATGCTTGCTCACAGAGCGGGAGCACTAATTTGAGCAGCGTAAGGTTGTTGATCCAAGCGTAAGGAATCAGCCTACACGCTGGTCAAACTTTGTGCCGCTGCAATGGCCACAAAACATAGTGGAGACAAAAGTTTCCCCGCGCAAAGTTAATGTGACAGTGTCTTTCTTGAGCGTCCAGTTAACTTGATTGAGAAACGCTGGATTCAGGCTTGTCTGAAACATTTACAACAACGATTCAGTGGCTTGATATTGTTAATGCGCATTTTCGTCCTATCACATCTGGTGTGCGTAGCAATATCAAGCCATTATTCGCAACACTACGAAGACCTAGTTCGTTCATCTACGCCCATAAATCGATTGTTTTGGGAGAAGGCTGCACGTGTATGAGTTATTGCGGGTTAAACTGAGGGTTTGTGCGAGACAAACAACATAAACCGAAATCAGGAGGTGCATCGCGGAACGGAAACGTTAACGAACGGCCAAATGAACACCCAAAAGCACAACGCTGAGTCGGGGACAGGGTTAGGACACATCGTGTCAGAAAAAGTACAGAATTAAAACCTTAAAAAAACTTTTCCGCTTCCACCCTGTTGCAATCGTCAATGCTGACTCAAGAACTAAATAGAAACCCATAATTTACGGATTCGTGAACTTAGATATTTTGTGTGATTAGTTCTTCATAATTACCATACACCCATCATCGCCGTAAATTGTCAGTTACTGAAGGCTTTCTTCAAACGCCTATTTACATAAGTTGGATGTTTTCGGAAACCCTCGGTAACCAAACTTCTGCGATGTTGAGAACTATTAGGACCGAGTACAAAAGACCCGCTTTTATACACACAATCTGCTTCCCAGAAACATAAGCTGCCTTTGTGTGTGCATAACAGCCGGCATCGCCAAAAAAACTTGTACGCAAGGCACTAATATTCTCAACTTCCCGCCAATACATACATACGTAAATGTATAACTCCCATCACCCACAAACGGGGATCGAACTGAGGACGACACTGTGCGTGTGTGTGTGTGTGCTCGTGTGTTAGCGCTCGACACGTAATATGGTTAGCCCTCAAAATGTGTACATAAAAACAAAAAAAATACGTTTCTACTTCCTAAACTTATTTTCAATCGCGCGACCAATCACCGGAGACAACATTTTTTGGAGAAATTCTTGGCCAAAAAATTGTCCACAGCTAGTGTGTTGCGCCCAGCAACCAGAAGCGCTGATGTTTCACACTCAATATATAGTACATAAATTGACCAACCGTCTTGTGAATTGTTTGGCAAATTTCGACAGGAACCCGGGTCGATTGGCCATATTTGGATCATTGGCCATGCCTTGACCGTCGTCGCCCTCACCCTGAAAAAAGAACAAAATTTGGCTCAAGATTGTCAAGAAAAGAAAATCACGATTTTCTGCCCGAAGTGTGGCTGAAGGTAGTAGTTTTGCACCAGGAGTTATCTTTGTTTTTGCTCGTAGTTGCGTTCGGCACTATGTATATTCAATTCAGAAACCACGCTATTAGCAGGTATCATGCACTCCAGCAGTTAATCAGTTACATATTGGTCGCACCATGACTTTATATAAGAATTGGTCAAATTTTTTTTTGAATCGCGAAGGGGGAATGACGCAGTGACGGGGCAATGACGCTGCGTTGCGCGATCACGCACAAACCAGAATGTTTCAAAACTGCAGCAACCCGGGTACTCTGCTAGATTATTTTCAGCTGAAAACGTTTTGTCAAAAATACAATTATTAATAGCATAGTGGTTTTAAGGTTGAAAGTCAGGGTAGATGAATTCTGATTCAGTCATTGTGCGACCACTGCCTGACTCAAGTTGCACACGCAAGCGCATCACAGAAAAAACAACTTTGTCAGAAATCCGAAAGTCACGTGTAGTCGAAATTGACCACAGACAAGTATACACATGAGTTTACCAAATGCATTCAACGAAAACAATATGGCTGTGATGTGACTATAGGCGTAGCAAAATGATAATATTTGTGAAGCAATTCGCGCAAAACATGTCTGGGTAAAAGCTGATCCGTTTACCTAAATTCTACCCAACAAACAAATAAACCAAAATTGAAAACGAAACGAAAATATGAGAACAGAAATAACAACGACGATGTAGTTCCGGTAATAAAAATCAGCCCCGGCCCAGACACGTGGACTTGGTCCACAGCCAACCGAACCGGACTAAAACCAGGAGCCGACCTGTCGTAGCAGTTGTCCCGGCTCAATGTTCGCATCTTTCTGGGCGTGTGACCGTACCTAAATGTTATGTTTGGGGTGGAAAATCGGGCCAGCCGGATAGATAAACAGAAAAGACACGAATTCAAATACGCTACTTCCCAACTACAGGTTTGTGGGTAGGTGTTCACCAATCGACTCAAAATAAATTTCCGGGGCGGGGGCAACTTAGCAAACTTCTGCCAGAATCGCATTCTCACCAGAACCACTTTGCTTCGGACACATCCAGACTGTGGTGGGCATGAAAGCAACGAAATGCGGCAGAGAGGACAACGTAAACAAACCAGGTCGAAACAGGCGGAGGAAGCTGGCGACATAAGATGAAACCGGGCGGGGAGGGTGAAGGTGTACGGTGTGCAACATACATATACGACGCAGACCAGAACAACAAATAGACAATCTACACAAGTGCGCTTGACTATACTGGCAGGCGGGAAAAAACCGGTTTTTTTTCGAAAAAAAACCGAAAAAAAACCGTTTTTTTCCGAGACCCGAATACTTTTCCATTTATTTTTCTTGGCTTTTTTTTTTTTTTGGAAAAATATTTTTTTTCAATTTTTCAAAAAAATTAAAACAAATATTTTTTTTTTAGTAAAAATTGCCCCGAGCACAAATTACCCGCCCCAAATGGACAAAAAATAAAACATTTTTTCTCTCTCTCCCCCCCTCTTCACGACCCCTCTCTTCTCTTCTAACAAATTTTTTCTATTTTTTTATTTTTTTTTTTAATTTTTTTTTTATTATAAAAAAATATTAAAAAAAAATTTTTTTTTAAAAAACCTTTTTTTTCACCAAAAAAAAAAATTTTCGCTTGACCCGAGTGACTAGCACATGAATCCACCAGAAATCCAGGAGATAAACGGAGAGAGAAACACAATGTTCTTTTCAAAGGACTAATCCAACATACATAGGAAAGCACTGCAACGAGAGAACAAAATAAAGCAACGAACTACACAGATCCATCCACCAAAGGTTAGCGCTAATCCCATACAACAAAAGTAAACAATGAAACAACAAAAAAGACACAAACATTGAGTGAAAATGAACAAGAGAAATTAGAAGTATGGTCCCACAAAGTTACGTACATTTCAATAACATAACAACACCAATGAGACATACATCACCACCAGAAAAAACATTATTGTTGCAATTTACTACATCAAACAATAAGTGGGTTATCTGCACACCTCAAAGAAGTATATTGCGCAATGTTAGTCAGTGGTACAGTGCTAGCCGTAAGTGATCGATAAAAGCAGAACAAAAGCACATTTAGTAATGGTGTGTACATGAAAGCCTCGATGTATGGTGAAAAAATGTGAAATCTTGTGTCAAAACAGTTTTTGACACATCAGTGCGTTTACTGCTTCAGTGCAAAGAGAGAAGCAAAGTTTGGCAGAGCTGGCAGCAGAAGTACCACATTAGTCCACATTGGACACCCAGATAGTCGATTTTGCATCTGCCGCGCTTAGATTATTGTCCATTATTACGAAATATGGAGTTATGTCAGCATGCGCACATTGTTTAAGCTTGAAGCTTAGGTTTGTGCATAGGCCGTTCCTGGCCTGAGCCTAGCTCTAAACTATTGCCTAACGTCATCACGACCTAATAAAGTCCCCAAGCCCCTCTAAATTTCAAGAAGAACCAATACCTTCCACATAAAACTATAACGATAATAGAGACAACCATGCCAGCACACATCAACAGCCATGTATGGCACTCACCTTATGCGCGCCCACACCGTGAAACGTCTGTCGGGTGCGGGTGTTGCGGGGAAAGTTCGCCGACGTCCCCTGTTGGGCCGAAGACGCCTGCGGCGTGCCAGACTGTTGTTGTTGAGTGGTTGAGGTTGATGTTGGCATCTGTATGAACAAATGGGACTGTACACACGCACGGCTGGCCGGCTGCCTGCACCCGCACACATTCAGGTACATGTATACACACTACAGTCACATTGATAAATACTGGGGGATGGCTTGACCGGGCATGGGTGGAGTCCGGAAATGGAAGAAAACAATGCGAAAAAAGTTATATGACCATAATTGGTGAAATATTTCAGGTCCACCTGACTGAAAATGTCTGCAATTTTTCTGAATTCCACCCAGTTTCGGCAGTTAATTGTGGGTATTCACGTTTTCAGGTGCCCAATACATACCCATCGCAAATATTTGAGGTTTGATACAGTGTACTGCACACCTGACGTTTGCTTCGCAACCCAACTATGGGCTTATAGTAATGTCGTCAAATCATGTCGTCACATCTAGTCGTCAAATCACATGTATTATGTTCGCGCTCATTTGGGGCTCATGTGTCATTGCTTGTTCGATGACTTTATTCGACGACACGATTTGACGACAAAACTATTCGTCGAACTATGACGTTTGATTTTCTAACCCAACACTCACAAAACAATTATTGCAAGCAGCTCAAAGACAACGTTGGCTATTGTCAGTCAACCATAATTGCAGCAGTGTTATATGTTGGCAAATATATGGCAGCAGCGTGAAAGCAAAACAAATCAGCTTCGGCAGGTGCTGCTATAACGGGTGAGCCGTTATCAGATCCACTAACATTGTGCCGGAATAGCTTGCCAACATAAAACCGTGATTTGCCGCTAGCAATTATTATTGGCCTGGACTAGCACAGATAACGTTTCAAAGATCACTCCATGCGTTACACAAACATTTTGATATAATGGCAGCACATGGAGTGAGATTTGAAAACTTGACCGAATCATGTGATCTGTGACAGCAGAGACGCTGGCGGCAGCAAAAATTGCTGTTAGAGACTTCACCATAGAAAAATTAAAAACGACAATTATATACCACTTGGTGTTAAATTGATAAAAGGAGTGTGTAGCAGTGTTTTATTTAGTTCTTATAAATGTGAGCAAGATTATAATATTAGAGTAGTATAAAGCCAAAAAAACCCCCCCCCCCCCGAGACAAAATCACAACCCCCGGGCCCGTAAACTACATAGGAGTGGGACACGAACCACATTGAAACTAAATTTTTTACACTTGAGTATTTAATATGACGTGCAGTTCCCGCATATTACACGAACCACACAGAACGAAAAGGGCCAACTGCAGTTGGATAACGAAACCGGGCTCAATTACACAGCAGTACAATACCACGAATGGTCATTCACAGGATCGCATTGCTTTTACACGCATTGCTTATCTTGTCACAAAGTACACACTGCTGAATTGTGTACGGTTACAAAACAATTTGATTGAACAAAATTATGAGACCTATTAGCACAACATGAGTACGGCTTTGTGACCAGATACCCCGGATGATGGGTATCGGTTTCAATCATTTCTGCCAAAAACAACAGACCGACGGTGTATGTACGGAACTTGTCAACGCACACGTCCGATACATCACGGGACGGACCGGGCCATCCCCTTAACGCAACCACAAACCCCTCCGCCAATCGCATCAAACACCAACAACACAATTTCTACACCACCATTCCATGTGCATGCGCACACGCACCTTGTGCTGCGGCACGGGACTGAGCTGTTGTTGCTGTTCGCGCATGTGCATCGGCGGCATTGACGGACTGATATGCATCCCGCCCATACCACCGCCGTGCTGCATCGTGTCCAATGTGTTGCCGCTGGTTGTGGTCGACGCGGATGGCGCAAACACATCGTTCGGACCGCCGCCCGCCAAACTGAAACATCGAACGGGATTGTAGTTATTGGATTCATTGTTATGATACAGAATTGGGTGGTGAGAGTTAGGACGCAATTGTACCGGGGCATTTTGGACATTCAGATAAATTTTTGTTGCAATCATATTTTGTGATTGATAGCGTTGGGGCCATAATTTCGGCCAGCGTGAAGCTGGTTGCTCTCCATCAGATGAACTAACTTTTACGCTGGTCGCAATCTGTGTCCGAACGTTATCACAAAATATGATTCCAACAAAAAATTGTCTTCGTTGTCTACGAGCCCAAAATGGACAGGTGTAAATAAATCCACCTCAAAGCAACAATATGCAACTGCGGGCCTAGCTATGGACGAGAGAAGGTTATCAAATCAGATCCGATCTGCTTTTGAAATCAGGACAAAGATGCAATTCATCAAACATTGTTTTACAAAACTAAGCTTTCCCACAAAGCCAACAAAATGTTTCAGTCCGCCCACTAACGTTTCCTCGATAATCGGTGCTTCAGCGGGCGGTTGACTAACAGACGCCGGTTTCTGAGGCGTGTCAAACGACGTCGGGGTCGGGGTGACCAGGTAACCACCGGCTTTGGTGCCCCGCGACGGACTCTCCTTAGCGCCGGAACTGTAGCAAATAGAATGGCGTGCTACATATATACAGTGTACCCTCTTTATGCAGTGATCATACATGTCATGTGATGAACAGATCTGAACCGCCGCCCCACCAAAATCAACCCTAGATCACCACGCCAAAAATTCGGGACATCATGACCGAGTCACTATAACGAGGTAAGACTGCACCCCCTGACCACAATATTGATCGATCGACACAGCTGCTGTGAAACAATGCGACCCGCGTTTTCAGACAGATCGGGCAAGTTATGTTTCACAGAGTCCGAAAAACTGTCTGGTTTTAGCTTTTTCATGTACAAGCAACGAAACCGAAAAAACAAAATGACGAGAAAAAGCCTTCACAAACCGATTGAAATTTGGCAATGCCCTTGTGACCGGTTCGGACTTTTTCCTCAGGCCGAGACCCGGCGGGGGACCGCGTAACGAGCCGCCCACCAGTGCACCGGTGTTGTGCGCTGCAATAGAACTTGGCATCATTACGTTCCGTACAGTACTTGCCTTGTATAATGGCCCATGATCAAATCTATATTTGAAATTTGGCTGGCACCAGAACTGCCCTGCCTTTGTTAGCAGACCATTTTGTATTGGATATTTATTTTCTTGTCATCTTCGCAACGGGTCAAAAATTTCTTTCCAAAATCACTAATGGAACTTGTGTTTTTTTTCTTCAAAAAAACTTGCCTAACAATTGTTTTCCAACCCTCGCCATAAGGGCATTTCATTTCCCGCAACTAACTCGGTGTGGCTATCATACTGGCGACATTGCGCGCCTGACCCGCACCACCCGATCGGTACTGTACGTTTGACGAAGCGGCGCTTTTCTCTGATTCTGAAAAAAACCGTCATTCCGCATTTTTTTTACTATTTTTACAACTTACAACAATTATACAATTATTGTTTTTGTTGAAAACCGATCAACTAAAACGTATGCGTACCATTGGAATTTCGTCTACTTGAGCTAGTTGAATTGGCCGGTTGCGTAGCGCTGCCATTACCGTTAACGCGCGCCTGAAATTATGCGTGAAGTTGGGTTGTGGATTACACAAATTTGAATTGAAGGCGCAAGAAAACGCTGGTCGAAGCCGATGATCGCTAATGTACCTTGAGAAACACCATGAATGTGGCTAGGCGTGTCAGAGGGTATCAAACTTAGCCATCAGATGAGCATTGATCTCGTGATGTTGGTTGAATTTGAATTCTTCACAATTTACGGACAATTCAGATTCCGATGGGCCTACTTAATCAAATCTTGATGTTTCATGCCCCGTTCCTGCCCCACGGAAGCCCACGCCATACCTGCGCGTTCTGCTGTGCCTGCGTGGTGGCCTGCGCACTTTGTGACCTAACTGCCTGCTTTCGCGGACTCGAAGGCGTTGTTTGCTGTTGTTGTTGTTGTTGAGTGTTGTTGCCATTATTATTGTTGTTGTTGGACAACGGTGCTGTTGTCACAGTCACACTGGCCGCTGCCGATGGAAGACCGCCAGCTGCAACAGGAATAAATAAATAAAATATTAAAAAAAAACTCCAAATAAATGGCCATTATGTGAAGATCAGGCCGGTCAGGATGTCATGATCCTGCTTTTCGTCAAGTGACGTTTTGGACGAACGAACTGTCGATGCTTTTACGGCTGCAACAACCACTTCTGATCAGCGTGAAAAGTGTTTATGTATTCACAATTCGACACTTGTTCGTTTGCAACTGTTACGCTGGTCAAAATTTATGGCACCAGAAGACATAAAAACAACAGCACTCATGCAAGGTTCCACGTGACCAAGAAAACACACCGGACTGAAACGACCGCAAATTTGATATGCACAGGCAAAAAGAACAACAAAACAGAACTCCAAAGTGAACACAAAAATTCCCACAACCAACCACCATTAGTGTGCTGCGCCTGTTGTTTGGTCGCATTGGACATGAACAACATTGACTTCACCGAGTCTTTCGTTAATTCAACCTGAATTTGAAAGGTGATTATCATTGCACATGTTGGCGTGGGGCCTGCCTGTACCTTGGCACTGGTGGTGAACGTATTTGCGGGTGTGCTTTGTGGGCACGTGCAAACACATATGACGCGTGGTGGGGTTGCGGTTTCGACCAAAGGTCTAATACTGCGGCTACCTGGGTCTCGTCAGGTAGACGGACAGCCAGGGCCAGCCCCAAAAACGTTTGGGGTTATCATTATTTTTGGCTTTGAACAACACGCACAAACTGTGTTGCTCTCTTACAACTGCACAATCAAACAGCAGGTTAGTTTGGATCAAAAAGGGAACTATCAGACAAAAACGACAACTAATTGCACTCAGACAGGAATGCTTCCGAGCTCCGTGTGTCGAAAAATCGGCCTCCATTTTAATGCAACACCCGAACTAAAACACATGGATCTAAGCAGCCAACCTGTTGATTTTCCAGCTGCGCATTCCGTTCACAGCACAACAATAGGAACGTCGCGTAAATATCGTCATATTTGTCGTTGTCGAGCGAATCGTGCACGCTCGTCGGCGAATGGCCCATCGACACGAGACGGTCTGAGAAACCAACAAAATCATTAATTTTTTTCGTTCAAAACTTGGATGGTTGACATGTTTGAATTAGAAATATTATCCGCATCCCCATATGTGGCTGGACACGATAGGCATGATGACAACAGCTGTACTACACAGTCCAATTAAGTGGAATTGCAGCGAATTTTATTCGATTTTATTGGTTGCACGAGGTGTGGCACGATCATTGCGAACACATCACGTTACCATGTAAGCTAACAAGACAAGTCCCAACCAATGTTTCGAATTCTGCACTATAACGCCTAAGAATTGGTGAGAGACAGTTAACGGCACGTCATTGCAAAAATGCCACATAGAACCCGAACTCGCTCCCAACAACCCTGAATTCCACCAACGACTTCCTGGGTCAGCACTTGAACCCTCTACCATCGAGCCCCACCTCGTCCAACCGATTGAGCTAAAGGCACGCAGCACACTAACCAATCAACATCGGATCATTATTTTGCCTGGTCGGTTCGACATACGGCATCAGTTCTTCTTCTTCGTAGCCCAAATTTATCCATCGATCCTTCATGATTGCATCCAGGCTGGCGCGCCGCGTCGGGTTCAGAACCAGGAACTTTTTCAACAAATTCTCACAGTCGGTCGACATGTAGAACGGGATACGGTATTTGCCTGAAACAACACGGTCGATTGGAATGAGCAGTAATTGTTTATTGTTGAAGGGAAATGTTTCACTGCGCATGCTAGTTCTGAGCTCATTGCCCACCGGCGGGCGAGTAACATCTCAGCAGCAGGCTAACCGATCCCTCTTGATGTCTACCTAAGATAATATTGCAAAATGTGATAAAACCCCTGAATTCGCAAGCACACCTCTCAGCACCCTCTCCCTCAATTCCTTCAGATTTTGTCCGTCAAACGGTAGCGAACCGGACACGAGCGTGTAAAGGATGACACCCAACGACCAAACGTCCACTTCAGGACCGTCGTACTTTTTGCCTGAAAAATCAGGGAAAAATCAGTCAGCGCAAGAAACCAAATTTTTTGGTAGATTTAACTGCTGCTTGATAGTCAACTGAATTGATTTGCAACAATGTTTCAAGAGAGATTTGGTTCGAAACGGTGCGCACGAGACGATTGCACCTGCGTCATTCAACGGCATTTTTTTTGCAATTGCGGCGTGAAAAAAATGTTTCACACCTGCCACAGATGTGAGCGTGTCAAGCGGAATAAATTTCCAAAAAAAAATCCAAAAAAACAACCGCAAATGTCAAATCGCAAAACCAAAATAGTTTCCTCCACCTTGAAACAGTTCGGGCGCGGCGTACGGCGGACTGCCACAAAACGTGTCCAATTTGTTGCCAATGCAGAATTCGTTGGAAAATCCAAAATCGGCGATCTTAATATTCATATCGCTGTCCAGTAACAGATTTTCGGCCTAAAATAAAAGATTTCATACGATTCGAGACGAAGTTGTGTTTCACGCATGTCATATAAGGAGCGGACATTTTCTTCAACCGGTTGCAAGAAATCTACAGAAAAGTCAAACATTACTGCACTATGCAGCCTAATCCGACTGAATGATATATAACCAAACCCACCTTCACAAACATCGATGCTAAACAAATAAACCCACCTTCAAATCTCGATGTATAATATTCTTTTGATGCAAATATTGCACGGCGGAGACAATCTGTCTGAATTTTGCTCGCGCCTCCTTCTCTTTCATTCGACCGTGCGCCACCAAATAGTCGAACACTTCGCCTGAAAAAAAAAATTTGAAAGAAAATAAAATGCAAGATTATCTTCTAAACTATCTCCAGGAAAAATGTCACAAATATTCTATCCAACAGAGACCCACCTCCAGAAGCATACTCCATGACCAGGTATAACGTGTTGTCGGTTTCCAGCACTTGATAGAGTCTCACGATATTTGGATGGTTCAGCGTTTTCATAATGCGCACTTCGCGGAACAGCTGAAATATGCTGTAGATGGTATTTTCGATATTTATCTATGATTGACTTTTTTTATGTTGAATCGCGTGGGAAACGAGGGATTGATGCCCTGCCGATATGGCATGCAATTTATAGCCGGCGTGAAACATAAGCTGTTCTTATCATGTGAGGTCACCGGCGGAATATAATCACGATTTTGTTTTTTATTTTGTTTTCTGATCATTTCGACCCATTACTCTGTTCCCCCGCTTAACATTCTAATAGCTTTCCACAGACACAGTTGTGTTAAAGCTGCTGCAAGGAGTTGTCCTCTCTCGTTAGTATGCGGTTCACCAAAGCGTAACGGCTTGGACCATTTATTTTGTCACTCTTGCTAAACGTGGATACAAGCTACACTGCACGTCCGTTTGTCTGGTTGCGCAGGGTTAGGTCTGTACCACGTACATGTACAGCAACGTACAACCAGCTAGCCAGCTGGGTGGCCGCTTTATTGCGTTCATATTGCACGGAAGACAACTTAAAGGAAAGGAATATACATACATACATGTATAAACAATTGAGCAGTGTTTTCAACTCAAACGTGCACGGGAGCACCCATACTGCTTTGTACTACGAACCTTACCCAAGCGTAAAGACAGGAAACTGCCGGCATATGGCCTGTTTGAAAAAAAATAGTTGGGTATCAATCAATTAACCAACCCCATTCTTGTATGTTGTTACTCTCCCGAGTATCCCAATATTTGCTGCTGCACAAAGCTGGTTTTAATGATCAGCATTATTAGCGTTAGCAGTTACACGGCAGTAGGAGGTTCTAGTCAACAGTGTGACTGGTCAAAAGTCAAAACAAAACACTTATGACGATCGATAAGTAGTACCTCTTCTGTCTGTGCAATCTATCAGGTCAAAGCTCCGCTTTGAAGTAGGCCCCACGCAGTAAGCACTTGGCGACAGACTCAGACCGCCACAAGAATGGCTAAAAAAATACCGATGCGACACAAGCCACTGATGCTATTTTTATTGTTTCGGAAATTTATAGGACGCCCCTGTGCTGCACCATAGTAAACAAAATACAGCGAACCTAAACAACCGGTGCGAACTAAAGGTATGCGCCACATGTTGGGTCACGCAGGAATTCAGAAAATATAATTTGCGAATGATGTCGTGCCGAAAAAAGGCAAAAGTCAGTTCCTTGCTCTGGCCTTGCTGATAATAATTATAACTGAAGTCAGTGAGTCATGATAACGAATAAGGTGCACAAAACACTTCCAACAAGTTGGTGCAAATTCTCAAAGGTTTTGCTGTCATTAAACGACCAGCTTTACCACATTTTAAAATGAGCCAATAAATTGCGAATATGGGACAATGAATGAATATTTTGGGGGCCACGTCCGCTTTCGCGATCCAAAGGCTTGAGTAGAAAAATATGATAAATATGGGACAGTAGATTTTTTCTTTGAAAACTCTGCCGATCACCGGACTAACTACATCTTCACCGGCTCAAACCACCTCGCACACATTTGTATCCGCCTATCCGTCCCTGCACATACGATAAACGGCTTATACCACAATGGTCAACTTGAATGGTCAAATCACTGCATCAACTCACTTTTTAGAGTTGTCAGTCAACTCCCCCCGAATGCCATGTATTATTTCATGCGCGCTCACTCGGGGCTGCTGTGAGTTGACGAAGTGATTTGACCACTTGAGTTTACCAGTGTAGAATTGGCCCAAAATGCAACGCCAACCTTCTGCAGACTGGCAGTGGTGAGCTGTGTCTTGTCAATAATCTTTATGGCCACCTCCCGTCCGGTGGGCATGTGTTTGGCGAGTTTGACCTTGGCGAAGTTGCCCTTGCCGATCGTTTTCAGCAGACGATACCGGCCGATATGGGGGTCCTCGCTGGCACGCGAACGACCCGACACACGACCCGATGAAGACACATGCGATCCTGAACATCAAGGGAAATTGAAATGTAGGAGAGTTATTGTACTGTCTATCTACTACCCTCTTCATACACATAGTAAATGAGTGCCAATTTGCCAATGCATGTTCGCTACTTTTTATATGCAGTGTTGCTCGCACCGACGAGGTCCGGCATCTTGGCCGCTTGCGAAAACTGGCCGAAACGCGCAAACCTCACTACTGTTACTACGTCATTGTGCATGTACGCTTTGTCAGAAATGCTCGTTGGCCAAAAATACACGGTGCCTCTGAATAACATTCTATCACACCGCGATCACCCCATCGACTGGTCTGAGGCACCTTTTGGTCGAAATTTCGTGTCCGTTACATTTTGTAATAAAGAGGCGGCGTTGAGGTAGTCCGGTGAAAGTGAATCAGATGAACGACATAAGAAAGTGGTCCAATTCCAATGATAAGAAACACGATCAAATCTACTGTTTTTTTTTCTCAAATCCGCTGACATCAGCGCACGGGTCGTCGCTATACAAGTATTAAAGCATCACGGTCGCACTTGTGGTGCTGCCTGAGAGCTTCCGGGTAAAATGCGTGCGACTGACGCTTCAGTAACGGTATAAATGGTAATTCCCGCAACGTTTCCCCGGTGGCAGCCGAAAATCGCGGGGGAAAATCAAAAAGTCAAAAATTTCAGCCCCAACTTACGATGGTGTCCCGAGCTGCCGCCAGCCTGTCCGTGACCAGATGACATTCTCGCGGATGTCGTACCAGCAGCGCCACCCGAATGCGCCGTTAATCTGCAGGAAAAAATATATTTTTGACAAAGATCGTTTGTTTATAGGAAAGATGCACAATAATTTTAGGGATGCTATAACAGCAACGTATGCGAACGCGATCGGATCGAATCTGTGTTGGTCACGGTTTTTCGCTATTCCATAAAGATCAAATAACGCCAATAATTCCGACCAGTGTAGTTCCAGGGGGTGGCGGCCCCCAGAGGTACACTAACCGCCTCTCCAGGTACATCAACGTCCCTAAGTTTTAGCCTCAAATAGGCAATTTTAAAAGTCGCCAACATACCCAAAATTTATGGAGAATTCTTCCAGGTCAAATATTCTACCTCAAAAAATTGAGGTTTTCCTAAATTTGGGTCTTCCTCCCGGGAGGTACGGTACGGAGCACTATCCGCCTCTCGGAAAAAATGGGTACGTACACTAATCGCCGCCGGTCGAGGAACCACATTGATTCCGACCGCAGCGTAACCAGGCGGCAAACTACTCAACAACTTTTACGGTGACGGAAGGCTGTGACATCAGTATCCCTAATCCAGAACGAAAGTATGGGCGTCAAAACAGTCACGTGCTCAGGCCGGCAACACACCAGATCCGATCCGACGAATACAATTTTCATCTTACAATAAAGAAAGTATTCTCCAATTTTCTTCCAGCCTCCAGTCCAGAAGAATTCACAAAAAAATCTCACCCGTGATGTGCCCTGGCACTGTGCGGCTGACGAGTGCTGGTGCCGGTGGACGCACGCGCTGATGTTTCACTCGACGGATTAGTAGTAGTGCTGGCAGCAGTCGTCGCTGTTGTGGTTGATTGTTTGTTCGCAGCTGTCGTTGTGGCGCCCGAGGCCTCTTTGCCTGCAGACTCGACCGTAGAGCTGGCCTCCTGCAAGGAAATGGGAAACGAAATTATTATTTGTTTCAATGCCTTGCCACCCGAACTTAAAACACTTCTCATTTTTTACTGCACAGAAACTATTCTATGAAGGCACTGTCCTGAAAATCAAATGGTAAACCAGATATCAATCATAAGATGGATGAATGAGAGCACAAAAATAATTCTGTCCGAAAAATAATAAGTCATGTTGTCTATTTGCGGCGCATGACGAGCACAACGTCATATCGAATATTCTGGGCGTTCCTTCACAAAATTGTTGTAAACAAATATGTATATAGATAAGAACGACACAGAGAGACGAAAATTTCACGCACACATGATGCCCGCCTCTGGCAGAAACCAAGCCGTAGTCAGGTTGAAAAACCATGGCCAGCAGTGTTGGAGGTACTCTGGAGGGGGGATACCTACTGTACCGCGCTCGGAGAGGGGGGGATACCTCCCCACCGGAGCGGGCGGGGGGCGGGGTGCCGGGGGGGGGGGGGGGGGGGGGGGGGGGGGGTTTTTTTTTTTTTTTTTTTGGGCGGGAGGTCGGGCGGAATCGGATACACCTCCAATCCTGGCAAAAACGGGAACCCGACCGGGGAACTCGGCGACCCCCACCCCCAACCCCCTCCGGCGGGCACCCCCTACCGGGGGGAGGGTCCCCCGACGCCGCGCCGCCCCCCACCCCCCCCATGGCCAGATAAACCAAACTCAATGAAAATGTTGTAAAAACCACATTGAATTGTAAAATATCGAAAGTTTTTTTTAGTGTTCATAATCCGAAAATCAATTTAGTCCGAGAGCAGCAACGAAAACCACTGAATTCAACACATGACGATTCGCCACAATACCACAGCCACCGGTAAATGTTTCAGTTTCTACGGTACCATACCCAAAAACAAAGCTATTCAGTTTCAGTTCCAAAAACGGCACCCCAGCGCGTTGCATTGCAACTCAGATCAGGCCATGATTCCCTGGTCCAACCAAATGTGGTAAACCAAGGCCACACTACTGATGCGCATAGCGCACGTACGATCAACAGAAATAATCAATTTATAGACTTGCGTTCTGCATGAAAAGCAAAAATTATTAGGTTTGGACATGCTGATGCTTACTTAATTCGGGAAAGAATTTGCACCCACAAAATGATAACAGAAATATGAGGGGCGTAATACTCTGCAGCAAGGTACCAAAGTGCACAGTGAAGGTACACAGACTGCCTGACACGGTGAAACGGCAGTTTTTTTGTGGCAATATTTTTAGCGCGTTCCTTCACTATGGGTGGTGACAGTAAATTTGAAAATAAAAGTAATAATATGGAAATGTGAATGAATGAATGATTTTGAATCAACGTGTACGTCTACACAAGTGACTCATTTCATTGTGCTTGCTGGCTGTGAACGTAGCCGGAAATTTTGGCATTTGGTAAATTTCGTTGCATTTCAGGAAAAAATAGCCTAATAAATGCACACAACTCGTATATACAGCTGGAGCTAATGGATAGCAGGAAATAGTTACACCACAAAGAACACCGAGGGGAAAAAATTTCCGTGTCACGAGAAAAACATCGGTGAGAAAATGTGAAAGAGAACCAAAAATGCAGGACGACGACGACAGATGTCATGTCAACTGAACACAAGGCGCCCGGCAGTTTTTGCTCATTTTATTCCAAAATGGCAGGCAGGTAAGACATCACCAGTGTTATGAAGAAAGTGTTTCTGCACACGGCGAACGGCGCATATAGTTAGGAGGTTATATCGACATGGTGCTTTTTACATAAAATGCACGAACACAAATACATATACTGGGTTAAGGCGAAGGTGAAGGGCCATTATTGTGTACATTTTGTGCAGAAATGAGTCAGTGGGCTGTTTTGAGACAGTAACATCGTAAAAAATTTGAATACACGCTACGCTGGTCACGTAAGACACCGCAACCTTCTTGGAGTTACGGCGATAAGCGGGCCATGACGGTGAGTTGAGTCTGCCTACATATGTGGGCAGCAGGAGGGACAACTCAGCATCTCAACCCACGCAAATTATTTATAATTTATTAACCGCGAAACTACGCATTCACTCCCCCAAAAAAGTAGGATAGATTCGACTTTCTGTGTGTGGTGTGGAACTTTGCTTGCTGACGGTTGTGTGTGTGATGCACGTTAGGTGTATTGAAGAAAAGAAAGAAAGAAAGAAATCTAAAATCAGCATGTTTTTAGCGCCCAGACTAAGAACGAAACAAACGTAGCATTTGCAGCCGAGTTGGGAGCACTTTTTCACAATAAGACAGCGCAAGGCCATTTTGGGACACCGCAGCTGGGCGGCCATCTTTCATATTTGTAAAAAAAGGTTATATTTCGCTTCGCTGAACGTCTGGTCTGGACTCTGGTGAGAACAGTAGGAGGAGGAGGAAAAGGAGCACATAAACAACGGAGGAAGGCAAGGCAACTGACATGTGTGAGCAAACTTTTTGCCTTTGACCTGATACCTTTCTGAAGAACTAAGATGCGTGTGGGTGTCACGTCACGCAAAGTGAAACTCGCCAAAACGTGGCTTCCACGTGACAAGCTAAGTATCAAACTAAAAAATGAGGAATACTTGGGCCACCACACACAGCGGCAAGTTATATTTAAGAGAAGCGAATAACTCAACTCAACAGAGTTTGCAGCAACACAGCGCAGTGTCGCGGGTGTGGGTGCGCATAAACTCCAAACTCAAACCCAACTCCTTTTCAGGCGAACTTTTTTTTGCAAAAAAGGCAGGCGAGTGGCGTGCGCAATGCAACGCAAACAGAAGAACAACGAGCGCATTCAACAATACAAATATCGAATGTGAGTTCGGTTCCCGGATACCGTTCAGCATCTAATTTCAACAACCGACAGCATAAGAACCGAAAAAACAGCTCGTACCCACAAATAGAACTCGACATAGAAAGCAAACGAAACGAAACGTTGTGAACGTGGCATACTTTGTGCAACGAGTTATGGTTACGGTTTGGTATTGTACTTGAGTGCGAAATGAGTATAACATGTCGTCAAAGCAAACACGTTCGCTCGCAGCGTCCTACAAATTTACATGATCCCCGCGCATTGCGCATACGGGATCCTTTTTACGGGCTTGCGCATGTTTGTGGCGCACATCACACGCGAAGAACCAACGAAAAAATGTGAATGCAGAAAAATACGCCGCCTGAGGCATGCAGCCATAAGGAGATAAGAAACAAATAAATTTACAATTCGAAGCCGAGTGCGTATATGCCGCAAAACGGTGCCGCGCCTATTTTAAGGGACGCAGCCACAGATCTGAATTTAGGAGGTATCTGGACGAAAAGTCAATTTTTATCCCGTGCTTGTTCCGCTTCGGACATGTCGTTTTTATCCAGTGTATACCAGAAGCGCGAGCGCGCGAAAATTTTGCCTTTTTTTGCACCCGGGGCCATCTAGCGAGTGAAAATGCGCGTGTGAAGAGTCAGTGAAAAAATGTACATATCTGACGAGCGCAGCCCGCGATTTTTTGACATCTGAAGTGTTCGAGAAAGAAAAAACGTTGCAGTTTAGCTGTCCTTTTTCCTTCTTATGGGAGGGACACGGTACCCCCTAAGCGGCTGAGGGGTACTCGTACCCAAGGTATGTACCCCCTCTCCTGCACTACTGCCTGTGTCCATTCAAATAGATGCATAGAGGGCCGGTGTGGCAATCCAAAGGCCAGAATAACAACATCCAAACTACCGCAATGTTGTGAACACGATGGAAGAAAATGTGTCTCTTGTTGCACGCACATACATACATATAAGGTACAATGCATATATTTGCAAGTAACGCACTAAATTAAACCAGTCCAAACCGATGTTTTTAGGCCGAGCTCTAACATACATAGGGCAGTTGTCGCCGTCGCGTCTTTGTTCACAAATACATCTCTCAGCATCTATACATATGCATAACTGTGTGGCAAAGTTTATTGAGTGCTGTATAGTACACCGAAATCTATCTGAACAAAACATAGCCTCAAACATAGACGGTACCCAACAAAGTTGGCCATTTTTGCCGGGCAATAACATGCGGCTGTCCATTGGAAACGCGGTCGAAATGAACAATCCTGTCTACGCTCTAAATGGCCTGAACTCTGACTTTGAGCGCCCCTCTCTAAGCCCACACATACAGTGTACGTACACACAGCCATTTTATATATCGGGTCCGACCATGTTTAAACTGAGCGTGTAAACCTAATACGTACAAACAACGAAGATCACTTCGGTACCATCAGTAAAGGCGTGTTTCTTTCGGTTTGGGGGGGGGCAAAGAGCTCAAGTGTCAAGGAGACCGTACAATTTAGGACTTCTCGGCTGCTAGCGAGGTGCAGCCATTTTTTGCGCCGCCATCCGCTTTCGTGGTTTGTCATACGACTCAAATTACGCCGGACGAAATAAGAAGCCGCAAAAGGCACACTATGCATGTACATGCAACGAGCTTTGTCGTTAAGACCACCGGGGTTGTTGCGTCGAAGCGCAAACTAGTTAGCCAACGTACCAACACACACAAAACATTAGTGTGACTCGACGAAACGCAAAACAATCGAGCAAAAGCCGAAAGCAGTGTTGGAGGTGGGGGGGGGGGGGGGGTTTGGGGGGGTAGCCCCCCCAGTACAGTAGGTATCCCCCCCTCGCCTGGTACAGTAGGTATCCCCCCCGATGTTTGGCATGGTACAGTAGGTATCCCCCCGATTTTCACCCCGGTACAGTAGGTATCCCCCCGATTTTGCCCCAAAAGTGCCAATTTTTGACCAAAATGGCCGAAATTAGTGCAAAATCAGTGTTTTTTACCTCAAATTACCCGAAATTCGCGCGCTACGCGCGCAAATACTACGTTTTCACACGATTCCACACATAATAAACACATAAAAAATTTTCACCCCAAAACCTAACCCCCCCAAACCCCCCCTAGGTACATAACCCCCCCAGGCCATCGGCTCTGGTACAGTAGGTATCCCCCCTCTCCGAGCGCGGTACAGTAGGTATCCCCCCCTCCAGAGTACCTCCAACACTGGCCGAAAGCCTGGATCGCTTACTTATACTACATTATTGGTAAGTGATGACGAGCATCTATATGAGCGTACTATGTAGCTCAAGAGCTTTTGGGCCAGTCCGCAAACAACTCGTGAAGACAGGGTGTCGTCTAGTGGCACAAAAAATGAAGAAAACTGACGACGGAAACAACCACACCATCGCACAACCTACTACTAAAGTGTGGCCGGTAGAAATTTTACCCTCGAGATGTCAAAGCGGGCAAAAGGAAATGGGGCCATTCAGCCAAAAGATATGATTGAGCGGGAACATTTCGGTCGAGCTCAGACTTTTGGAACTATTGGGTTCTCTTCTCACCACTTTGGCGAGAATATGACTTTGATATCGTGCAACCGGGAGCCACCCTTCCAATGGCATACCCATGAAACAAAGCTCAAATTGCACCAACAAGTCAACATCGAGACTTGAACGAGAGGATCGCTAAGCGGACTGGTGGTGTCAAAACTTGCGGGCCGAAAAAACGTTTTTTTTTCGAAAAAAACCTAAACACAGTTTTCCCCGAGGCCCGAAAAATAAGTTTTTATTTTTCCGGAAATTTCTCTACGTGGTAACTTCTGGAAAAATTCGATTTTTCCACGTAATCCAAATCCCAGACAAACTCCGTCAGACATTCAACAATAGAATACACAGTAGCAGGAGCGGGGGACTTGGTCACAAAGTGCTGCCGGCTGACCAACAAAGTACATAGTGTGCTGGCAAAACGGCAAGGTGAAAGGCAAAACATGAAACACACGATATCTACCGACATCGGTACACATCACAAACCCGACATTAAGATATGCATATGCAGATATCACTCTGTGCTGACTGACTGCCCAGGCATTGAATGGATTTCGGATAATATATATACACACGTCAGTAGGCATTGCACGTACGTACGTACATACGTACATACAACCACAACGTGTGTGTGTGCGTGCGCATTGCAATGTGACTGAAACAACATTCACAATCACACGTGTGTTTACGTGTGCGGTACGGAGCCTGGCAGTGCGGGTGGGGACACGCAGCCAGTCAGCACTATGGTGCACTTAATAGTCGCAGTCAAAGCACAGCAGCAGTCACTGCACTACACCACACACCGCACTAGGTACGCACAACCACATAACATGTAGGTGTGCATTCACTCTGTAGATTCGCAAACCAACCAGCCAACCGATTTACACTCACACCCTTGGCTGGGGCTGGGGGCTAAGCGTTTGTCGTTGTCTTGTCAGCACAAAGTTGAGCGCAGCAAATTTCAATAGTACATCTGTCCGCAATGCATCAACGTGAACGTTCAATTTCGAGAAAATGTTTCACTTTTTCGCACCACACATGTTGTTCAAGAGATGGGTATATGTGAAAAGACATTGAGCGCGCACCGAGCACAAAACGATGATTCGATTTGCGTATCAAGCCTTGTTGCTGCCAATAACAACATGTCAAAATGCTGATTCAAGGCAATATCGATCGCCCTGCACAAACTCAATGCCAGCGTCAAATTCGAAAAATACCGTGTGGCCGTGAAGAGCCGCACCATACATATATGTAGTCGTCCAGTTTACAAAATGAGAAAACTACAGTATAATGTCAGATCTACCCCATACCAATGGCGAGAACAGAGAGAGACGACCTTCGGTAAGGTTTTTTGCGGTAACAACCAGTAACTATAGCGTAGACAACCAGCGGCGGGAACGCGCAGTGACGAAGATGGTTGAATTGAAAGAATGGACAGGCAAAATCAATGAACACTCTATGCTCTTCATTTGCATGCGTGCGTACGTACGGGTACGTGACGATCAATACACGCGACACACGACATCACGACCACGCAGTGCGTGCACGCACTTCACAGCAAGGGAACACTTGAGATCGGGTATATAGCGAGTACTTTTCTCTGGCTTGATTTGATCTTTGATTTGATGGAAGCATTAAAGAAAACAATAACAGGCATGCATGTGCGGGTGAGGTTCGTACTTCAGGCAGACAACAATGGAAGGTCACTTACATACTGTACAGTATGTAAATTCGCAGCCGCGGTTGCCCAGCGGCCAAATTGTGGTCAACATAACAGTATTACATATGTCAAATGCAAAAAAGACGCGAAGTGCTTCTCTTTGTGTGGGGTGGGGCGTGGTGAGACACTGAATGTTTTTTGAATTTTTTTTGTAAAAAGCCTCTCGCAGAAGTTTTTGACCAAATTTGCCCCGAAAACGACCAAAACCAGGCAAAAATGCAACTTTAAGTGACTTGGTTTGCACCACTTATGAAGGGTGTCAACAGTCTGTGCTTGACATCATTTGGTGTCTGATCGTCTGATTCGATTCCTACATGCGTTCATCACGTTCAGCAGTTACTTGAGCATCGAGCATTCACCAAAATAAGCAGGTTAGTTAACCAATAGTCCAATTGGCCTAAAGGGCCTGGCATGGCGTCATAGGCCGGACAAGAGCAACGCCATTTACGTCAGTGAGATCGAGTTAGCGCACTTTGCGTGTGCAGCATTCCGGTCCCATAGCGCTCAGTTGCACTAACGAAAAGCACAAAAACACAGATGTCTGGATCTAAAAATAAGTCGCAAAACGCAACCGGGCGCACGCGGCGATCTTGCGCTTGCCTCGATATCAAATGGAGCGCGCGCGTCACGCAAGAACGAGTGTGTTAACAGCAAATATACATGCAGAAAACACGAAACACAACCGCGACCGAGCGCTGCAGTGAATGTCGGTCAGTCAGAGTCTTTCAGACAAACGCTCCGCATCTAAGAGTGACTGCTGGCACATCCGGACACACGCAGAGGCGCGTGTGCACGGAAGGGAGAGAACGTCGCAAACAGTCCAGTTGCAGCTCATTTGCAGCTCTGCACCTCCTCAAGTCCGTAAGCCATACGAAGCCAGAAAGCCGCCGATGGCAACGGCATAGTCTGAGACTTGCATTGCCGTGCTTCAAGGCAACCTCACAAGTTCATGTGTACCGGCTGCCGGAATGAGGAGGTTCACTTCCTCACGACCGCGGCAAGCAAGCACTGGTAATAATTTTCATTCATACCGCAAAGGCATCGGCAGGCGACGACGAACAGTAGAAACGCGCAAAACCACACGCCGCATACGTACATACAATGCGCGAGCACTAAAATCGATCCAAATGCTATATAGTGGCCAGTTACTAGCGGCTACATACACTATATGCGCGGCTAGTACTCGCTTAGCTGATGCCCTGCTGTGCGCTGGACGTACAGGCACAAAACGACTAGCTGCTCTGGGCTGCCTTACACCCGTGTCTGTGTGCACACGTGTACCGCCTTCAGCTGCACACAAGCATGTGCACAGCTCATGGACAAGCAACCTTGAGCATGTTATGCCCCACAGCAACAACAACAAGCGTTGCCTGGGAGGGACCACGCCCTTACATTTATATATCAGCTCAGGCCTCAGATGATAGTGCACAATCGAAACCGGGCCAACAAGCTTGTTCATGCTGCCATCCGCATGAGGCAGATGTAATGATACCATAAAACGAAACGAATACTCGTCTGTTGTCAAAGAAAGAAATGCACCAGCCGCACATACCTCTTTGTCACACGGGGTGCACACGCGATAAAAAAGTAGCAAAAATTTCGGACCCAGGCGGACAAAGTGCTACACGCACCCTAGCAAATATTATTTACAACATTTACAAAATGAAAAACAAGGGGCCGGATTGGCATGCATTGCAGCAAACGATGGAACAGCATGTGCGAGAAAATGGACAGAGTGCGAGAAAATGGACAGAGAAATTTTTACGTGATGAGCAGACAATAGAACAAAGCGATTTGCAAATGAACGGCATTTTTTTGATAAGACAGGCCACATGGAATAGCAAACAACAGCTGTTGATTCAGATGCGCACAGCTAAACTTTGATGAGTCAACGTCCATGGATGGAAGACGATAGCTTAGATAGAGCGCCCTTTCGAACAAAACGCGTTAATTCTCGCGCGAACGGAAGGAGCCCAAGCTCGAACTTACTTTTCGTCGACGCATTGCAATTGGCATATTTTTTGGTTGTGGCGGTTCTTGTTGTTGTGAAGACACAGTGATGTATTTATGCCACTTAAAGATTATTAACTATCAACCATTAGATTGAGATTTTAAGTTGTCGATGTTGCAACATCATGATGTCGTCAGTGGCCCAGACGTCCGGGGTTGCTTCTCGTTCCAAACTAGGGAAAACTGCAAAATATGGGCACACATTCTATATTTGCGCTGTGCTAAGTGTTTTGTCCAGCATCCGCTTAGGCAGACAAACATGCAAAATCATATGCATCGTATAAAGCGTCGACCAACACGCGCGGTGACAGGCGCTACAAGCCGAATGCGTACAGGACTTTGTACGCAAGGTTGACGACCAGTTCGAAAATAAAATCATACCCATCCAAACCCAAACACCGATAAACTGTAAACGCGCGCTCCAAAAGTATATGCACATACATATACACCTACACTTAAAATGGAGGAAAGCAGTTGTGTATGTTTCACATTTTGCGTTTCCAATCCACATGAAAACGCAGCCAGTTCTATAATTTTAAACACGTTCAAATTTTAAACACATGCATTCATGAGGAGCACATCAAGCTCATACTCAGGCAGTTGTCATGAATGAAGTATAGAAAGGACTGCAATGCAGTTCATTCAGTACAAATTACCACCTACAGACAGAAACGTGAAGGTGGTGAATGGTGATAATCATCCGTTACAAGCACAGTTTGCACATAGTTTGCCATGCAACGGAATTGAAATACATAGAAATCGACTGGTATGAGCGGCACAGTCTACTTTGCCATTAAATACAAAATTTCAAACAGTCAGTCGGCAAAACAGCCAATTTCTACATGTTATATATGTTGGGTGCGCACATTATATGACGGTTTACATCCTGTTGTCGTGATCATTTACCACGGTAAAGCAAGAAAGTTTCGCACATGTAGGTAGTAAAGCACAGAGATGACCCAAAACTATACGAATTCTGTTTTCATGTCCGGACCGGACGAGGAGTTGCAAGCGTGGACAAAAATTAATCGTGTTAGAACAAATGCGTGGCGTCACGTTTCGTCATGGCAGACTTTGTTACGAACTCAATGGAACGAAAACATTACGCAACCTGACAGACCAACACACAAATTTTTAACGCTTTTTATATTATTCACGAGTCCGGCCCTGAATAGGTGGTCGTGTTTTTTTTCTTGCCGTGCGAGAAATATCGTAAAAGTTGTCTCATAAAAAAGGACGCCAATATGGCACCGTCTGCAGTTCTAAAACCATTACGTCTTCCTCAAAACCAAACATTTTAAAAACAGAAGGAAACGGGATAGAAAACACTCAGTACACCTTCCTTTTAAAATTGGTGCAGTAATTCGGTTATCGAGGCCTCAGCCAGGTCACGAATCTTTCTTTGCGTTTTTGGGTCTGCTCTGGTTAACTATAATATGTAAGCACAGCATTGTGTGTGACGACAAAGTTAGTGTGCGCAACAATACAATATTCGTACACCGAACTGGGACACAAAAAACGTTGCCAAATACGGTTACATAACAAAGCAGACTTGCAAATGACAAAACACAGGGACAGCGAAAGATAGAAAAAACATCAATTATGTGTCGACGGCAAGCAAAGCAAAATGGGTTCAAGAGAAAAGCCAAACATAGTTTTTGTGCGGGTGTGGCGTGACCAGCAAAACAAAGTTAGAGGACGAGGTGGTTTTGCGGTTTGCTGCTAGTCAGGATCGCAAAAGCGGTGCGGGTGCCGGGCTTCTGCGAATCATGAACAAGTAGGAACAAATGCAGTCGCCAAAAAACCACAGTACCGAACTTGTTCAACATCTTTCAGCAATTTTCTGTGACGCAAGCACGCTCAGCCAAGCGACAGTAACACAATTGCAAAGTCTGTTTGACAAACCATGAATAATGAGCATAACTGAGTAGCAGTCCACTGGCCCGCCTCCAGTGGGATGTCAATGCAGTCGTTAAGTTCCAGTCATGACCATCTTACAACTCCACGTGAGAGCACCAGTGTACGAAACAGGGTCTCATAAACCATCAAATGTTTTCACAGATTGAAACACAATTAACAGTGTTAAAACGGCACCGGGGCCAAACAACATAGACGGCGTGCGTAATGTTGGCATCTTGTGTCAAGAGCAAAGTCGTGCAGGGATTGACTTGGCACAACATGTTTTTGCTCATTACATACTATTGTGAAGCATCAAACAGCCACTAAGCTCTGATGGCATAGCACACCGAGTGTTAAGCATGGACACACAAAACTAGGTTTCACGGATGGGTGTATTACAAAAACATTTCTAGGCCAAGACAAAGGTCAAACTCAATCTTGATATGCCAGCAAAGTGCATACTGACTTGTGTGTATACCTACCTCGGTTCACTAAGTAATTTAGGAACATATCTGTGAATCTGACATTTTGGCTAATTCTGAACCTTAACATAAAATCGTGCAGTTTCATGCCGATCTAGGATTCCTAGCGACCAGTTTGTGCAGCCAACACGCCAAAATATTAGCTTAGCAACCGACCTGTACCACTATTATGAAGGGTCGATTCCGGCTTGCTGTCTGGATACACCCAGCTTTTACGCAACTGGTTCTTGGTTCGCGCCCCTGGTGCACATTAAACAGCGGTAACGCTGCTGTCAAAGAATAAGACAAATCAACAACACAATTCAAAGGAGGAGGATTGAAAAATGTGTGCGAGCTAACGTAAATAATTGCATGGTTCAACATGAACTGAAAGCAATGGTGACTGCACTTTCTTTTCAACAAGTACGCTTATAATATACGCAATTTGCAGAGGTGGCTGTGCTAAATCAAAAAAGGTTTGAAGATGGGAATTATTTAAGGGTACAAATACCCTGTTCTTGCAATCTGGCCGGTTAAGCTATAGTCTCAAGCAAAAGCGAAAATGGCAAGACTCCGCAAAAAGGCCTTCAGTCGACCTGAAGGACTCAAAACAGCCCGGGCGCATGTACAGTGAACGCGAGACCAGCAAGCCCGGATAGCGCGCCTGTGCCATCACTTATTGACCGGGGTGTTCGCTTCCAGAAAACACTCGCGCAGGTGCGCCGTATACTGCAGGAAATAATAGGGTGCCGCATATTGAGCTCAGTTAATCAGAACATGCCTTTGTACCGAATTTTTAGATGCTTTTCGCAACTAAACCACTGAATAAAAGAGCGCATGCGAGTTGTGGCTTCTCAGTGCCGTGCTATCTGCAAAATATAAACAAAACAAGACCGGGCTGCTTACAATCAATGTCGAAAAGTAAGAGAGTGAGTGCGGCATGCGGGACAGCGGTAACCACGCCGAACCTGCAGCATGTCCCTCTGTCAAGCGACAACCAAGAGCTTTGTGTGAGATCGCTGCTTCAGTACACTAACCGACCTGACCTTACAACTAGAATATACATACGCAGTGACATGCAAACACCCAAAACTGGTGGAACGGTCGCAGTAAAAAACAGCCAATGGTGGCGCGTTGTGGGCAACATAACCCTGTATGAGCTGACACACTCTAGAAACGCCCACACAGTTGGTAATCGAGAAGTCATGTACCAGTGCATTCCATGGTTTAAATGACATGTAACTGAGGGCTTTACTTCTGTTTGTGATTATATGGTCATCAAGCTGACTCCGGGATAAATTAGAAATGAGTGCTTAGTGCTTAGCGTGCTCTGATGCCCTGAGCACTCATCCGGAAACCGAAAACCGTGGTGGGTTTGTCATCAAGATCCAATCCAGGTTGCATTGATCCTCGCTTCCAACTGCCAACCAACGCGTTGTGGACTACTACCCACAGCTAGGTAGTAAGCTGGAGCTATCAAAACTGAAATCCCGAAACCTCAAGGCATAGTTACCCACATCGAACTGCACGGAATTTTTGGTAAAAACTTTGGCCAGGCTCCCAAAATTGTAAAATTTGGTTAGGTAGCGAGCTCAAAGGTGCTTTACGTCCTTAGCTAGCTAGCCAACCACTTAAGACTGCCTGAACATATTCAAGTAACCAATATATTTAAGTGCGAAGAAAACAAGAACCGTCGCGGTCAACAAAAGAAATGGAAACATAAAATGATTAATTCGCAGTCCACAATCTGGGTTTTGTTTTTGCTTGCAGTCAGCTACTGTAATAAAAACAACAACCGTGCTGTAATTCAAATTGATTGCCCACAATAGCATGGTAGACGTAAGTCAAGTTAAAAACGTCAAACTGTCTGGCGAGAATAAGTGCAGGTGCAGGCGCGTGATATCTTTACACAACCCTTGAAATGCATCAAATACCTAGTCTGGAAAACCGAGGTTGAAAACACAGCTGCAAACAAAATATAAACTATCGTTTTCATCAGGGCAGAGTTTAAAACGCAAGAACGAAAACTGTCACGGAAGGAAGTCCATCAACGAACAACATGTGAGCAACGTACCATTGTAATGAGCGGTCGAGCGGTTGACGACCGATTATAGACGTATCCGTTGATCTGCACGGCTGGCGGCAACGGTACGGCCGGTGGTACAGCGTTCAGATCGCCAGCAGCAACAAAATCGATATCAGAATCAATCGGAAGGAGAGAAAAGCTCAAATCACCGGCTGCTGACGACGAGCCAGTGTTATTGGTTGATGAGTCACCCGTAGTTGGAACGTAGGACGGTGGGAGGATATCGGCTGATGTTTCAAGCCCTGATCCAGACCGTGGCGGATTGGTGTACAGGTCGCGTGCACAACCGTGGGAGTCGACGAAATAGGGCGTGTCGTACGTAGACCCTGCGGACCCGTCACTAAGTAAACCCAATTCGTCGGTGCCCTGTCGCTTGGCGGGAGTGTTAGCAGTGGTGTGTGGATAGACAACTCTGCGTCCACCGCTGCGCCCCACCACCGGGGGTGAGTGCGTGGGGCTGCGGTTGTCCTCACAGTCACTCAACAGATCAGCGGCGTTAATCGATTCAGTCGATGAGTACAAGGAATTATTGAGAGGTCGATTTTTACTTGGCGGGTCGTCGCGGTCGGCAATGGACGGCGGGTAACCCAGCTGAACGTTGGTCACCGTCGGCAACAGTGTCAGTCCGGTGCGTCGAGGTAACGGGGTAGGTGTGTATGCCGAGTTGCCCGATGTGCCTCCACCGCCACCACCGCCGCGCTTGTTACGCTGAACGCACGCAGTGAACTTGATACGACCGCTGCTCGTTAATGGTGACTCATCAGAATCGGAATTGGACTGACAGTTGGCTTTGTTGTTGGAGTTCTTTGATGTGCAGGCGCGAAGCACCCACGCCCGTTTTCCAATTAGACCGGCGCCGGATGAGTGACGACGTAAGAGACTGAGAGGCTGGGACAGTAGACCTGATCCGAGAATACTACCGCCGCCGTTGTTGCTATTATTCTCGTGATTATTATTATCTATGCTCACATTCGTGTTAGTGTCCTTCTTGCCGTGTTTATTTTCGGAACCACGCTGTTTACGATTGTGATTTTGCTGAGTGGCTGTTGTAGTAGTTGGCGTTGTTGCCAAATTGAACGATCGACGTTCGTTGCGACGGAGACGTCGACGGACCGGCGACAGGATTTGACTCAGTTTGTCGACTTCTCGCAAGCAACACGTCATCAACGAACGACCACCACAGTCGATGTTAACCACTTTATCATCGACTACTGTGAAAACGTGTGCAGCCAGTTGCGATTCAAATTTAGTATACGATCGCGAGATCTAGAAAATAAATTTCACGTTTTCAAATTCTAGGTGACGGCAAACGTTCAGTATTCTGGTCAGAAAACGAACGAAAAACAGAAGGGCGCTTTGAGTGATGAAAGGCGCGCTCACAGAATGGAAAATGAAGCGCCAAGGGTTAGTTACAGACAATGGAACTGATGGTAAGCACAAGGAAACCATGACGCTGCGTAAATTGCAATGCGCGAGACAGGCGCTATCTGCTCGGTGCTCGGTGGTTTCACTTGCAAAAATATATTTTTTGTTGACCAACGAAGACCGAGGGGGTAGACGTGAGAGAAGATACTCGCATCTAATGTCAGTATCGGCTGGCGGCACATGGAAGGAGGTTTGTGGCGTGGCGTTCGCATACGAAACCAAGCACCACCAACAAGACAGGTACACAGGCGATTGTGTTTAGTTTAGGGACCGGTGCCCGAAAGTAAAATTATTGGGCTCCAGTGCCAAGCGGAGTTTAGTATCGTGTTACGCACACACACAAGGACACAACTGAACCCCTGTTACTAGTAATCACGTACGGACACGCGACAACAACACGGTCGGCGTCATAATGGCGCCTGCAATCTGCATGGCAGCAAGCACCAGCTATTTGCGCATATGCCACGCGCACGCATGTTTGACAAGTTCTCTTCCGGTCAGGCTCCCCAGTGGCGATGGCGGCAGCTACCATATGGCGTGCTCAGACAACATAAAAATATGTACACTATGGACACGAGCCGCGTCGCGTGTGTGAATATACATATATGTGTGAGACGTGTCGCTGTCATACATAATTGAGGACTCATTTTCACACTTTCTCCAGTGACACTTGACATCATGGTACTCTCTTCGCCCCAAAAGTCCATCCATATACTGCACGTTGGACATAAACAAGGGGACCTGGTACTTGGACACGGGTAAGATATCGAGTATGAACGCTGTTCTGCGATCATGAACAAGGAGTGAAAAGAACGAGCCAAAACCGAATGACGACGCATTCCGTATAGTGTGACCAAGGTCATTTTGACTAACTGACAACGAAGCTTCACAAGGGAAACGGTCGCGAACGGAAGTACCGCCTGATTATATTAAGCGAGCGTGAGAAGGTGCTCTGCTCCGTTCAACGTGCTTGAGTCTTCCTGACCGTTAACAAGGCAAAACATGGTGCGTGGCTGGCACTACACAATAAGTGTCCATTTAGCGGGCACATGAGATGGACTCCCGGGAAATGTGAGGATTATTCCCAAAAAAACCTTGAGATACAGCATGCGTCAATATTTTGCGCAACAAACCAAAACCTCACCGACCGTTCGGTGCAGCAGAAAAGAATAGGGGAACGGAATCGCCACGTTTGTGTGGGGGACAACCGGGCATGATCCAAAAATTGTGGACATGCGGTGCCAATACGGACAGAGCAATTACCTTTCAAGCAGAAAGAGCGGCCGCATACATAAGCTGGTGACGGGTTTTTGTAGTCGGGGCGAGAAACTACTCAAACCCTATGCTAGGTCGTCGTGCAATGTAACTCGTAAGAAGTAATCGTGAACCGTGGTCGTTAGATACAGACGAAAGGCGAGACTAGTTCTAGTCTTCAAACTTATGGAGCATACAACAGCGGCAAGCACGCATACGGTGACTGAAGACACACTCAGTCTGTATAGCTTGCAGCTGCATTGCATGCATTAGTGATTTATAGTTTTTTGTTCTAGCCACGAATACTACACGTCAAAGCGGAGCCGGCCGCGCCTTTCGGGACCATGTTTCAAGACGACTCGCTTTACGCACCATTTGCACCACAAATGCAATCTCCGAAAAGACCGCGCATTCCATGTGTGGCTATACATGTACATATATATGTATGTAGGGTAGGCAATGGCAATACCTTTCATGGGCAAAGCCTTTTAGGAATTCCGAACGCCATCTGTTTTGCAGCCAGCAGCCCAGGCAAGGCAACCAATAACTTCTATAGTTAAAGAATTGCAATACTTTTAAGGGGTGGCCGGACGGTTGGATAAACCCGGTTTAAGCAAGATCACACCGCGCAAGAAAAAGAGCAGAGCCAAAAGAGCAAAGCACAAATTTTGTTTAAAGGCTTAGGCCGCCCTCAGACAATCGCGAAAAGCGAAAAGTTTTGCAGAGGTCATCATCGACCGCGCACGCCAAACAGCCCCTGAAACATTTTGTTGACCATCACAGTGGTTTAGACCCGTGGTTAGGGAATTGCTGTTGTGCTGAACTTTTAGCTTTTCGCCTCTGTCTGAGGGCGGTCTTAGGTTTAGGCTCATGCTAACACTTAGACATGCTTTGGAGTTGGGCTAAGGCTTAGGCCGACTGGCTTTTAGGTTCTGTTCTTGGACTCTGCTCATTTTCTTGCTCAAACCGGTTTTGCTCAGTGGCGAGTGCGCTGTTTAAAGAAAGACTTTGAGTCACTACTGAACAGTACAACACATGCTCTGCGGAATATACACAGTAACGAAAATGTAGAATACGTTGAGTAAGGAGGTGGATATGTTTACAGGCAAGTGCAAAGCGGACTCAACGAAACTCAATGCGAAATCCTTGCATTGTACATGATACAGCTACTTCACTTTTGCAAAATGTAGATGATATTTGATTTTTCATGCAAGGAACTACAAGCTCGCTGGTATTAGCTGGCTGCGCTCAGATGAAGTCAAGTAAGAGCGAAGCGACGCGGTGCAGCAGACATTCGTACACGGAGCTGCTCGCATGGAAAATAGAAAACTTTTACTTAACTGTGGCGACTGGGCTGAAATGAAATGCATATTGCATGTTGTTGTGTGTGCGCCTCTCTTGCGACATAAATGAGCTACGATCGCGGAGTAGTGTGTCAACTGCACAGATTGCTAACAAGGAACGGAATGGTTCGAAATACTCGTGTGAGTGAGCCGCGCGTATGTTTAGAAATGCCAAACTTTGGAAACCCGCAACTCAGAACCTTGCTTGAAATATTGGAGCTGGTGTCAACGACCCCAAAGTGTCTCCATGATCAGGCTTCGGGTACCCATGATGCATATTGTAGTTCATACCACCACCGTGACGGGCACAGATGTGCATAGACGATTATCAGATGGGTACGCGCGCACGAAGCAAGTTTCTCTGGTATATATGCATGCACTTTAACCCTATTGGAGTCAAATCACATGTACATGTAAATGTGTACAAACACTTGTTACGTACACGCACGCCAGAACCAACCCGCTCTGATTTCATAAAATCACCTAAGACTAACATGCACAGTCAAGATCTGGCACAAGTCGAAAGTATAGTTGCAGGTGGAAAAAAACGTTTTTTTCCTGACAAAAAACGAAAAACACAGTTTTTTAGAGGCTAAAATAAAGAACCGATATTTATCCGGGTGCTGGAAAAACATCGAAAATCTATGGAAAAATTTCCAAAAACGCTTGGAGAGTCGTGAGGTCAATTTCTCAAATCGTGCAAAGACTTCATTTTTTATATGTTTTAGTCGACTTGTCCAGCATGTCTCTTCCTGACGTAGCCATTTTAGACCACATTTTGCCCAAATGTACCCAATTTGAACTGGCGACCAACCTTTGGTTTGGAAAAATATCGGAAAAAACGTTTTTTCCGGAAAAACGGTTTTTTATAGTACATACATTTTCTGGAAAAATTGCAACTATAGTCGAAAGTTCCACGGGTCTTTCTGAACAACCACGCAACTTCAGAAGCCACGGCAAGACTGACGTATGAAGCACCATGTATTCAAGTGAAATTGATACATGCCTTCTTTATACCAAGCCATAACATCAAAGCTGAGTGCATTTTCTCAAAGCCGTCTGCCAATTATTGGAGGACAAACAAAATAGATCCGATTGCTTTTGCGTGAAAGAGAATCCGTAGCAAGCATGAGTCCTAAAAAGCAAAAAAACGCTTCTGACTATGCCAACTTCACATTTAGCCTAAGACACCGCCCCCAGTTTAGTCATCACGGGTCATAGTTGTGCCTTTTCGGTGTGTGCGCGTGCAAACCCACCACATCTGGGGACGAGCAAAAAGCAACAAGTGCGGCAAAATATTGAGTACAGAAGTAGGATGCCCGAGCCATGGACAGGAGAGATGCGCCCAAGAACACCAACAAGACAAGACCCGCGGAGCAGTCATATCACACACGTGACTGAGCGATAAACAAGCTAACGTAGCTCCTTTCACCACATCAGCTAACAAAAAGGTGGACTGGACGAGCTTTCCAACCTTAAACAGCAAGCACATTTAATAAGCAATCACCATCTTCTACATGCTGCGCCATAGTACAAGAGCGATAAACTTCTACTTACTATTGATAAAGTGTAACACAACACTACTTGCGCAATGCAAATAATGATATCAGCTCACGCGCCGATTTTCTCTCATGGCATAAGCACTTTGGTTGGGTCCTGGTTAGTCACTGATACTTTCATTGCAGAGCGCAGAGAAAGAGCAGCTTGCAAGGACAAGGGCTACACAGGGTCGCTGAATGGTCTCAGCCGAAATAATGAAAACCGAGAAGGCGTAGGTTTAGGAGCAAGAGCAAATCACGGCACGGTTGATAGAGCCACCTTTTTTGATGGCTTGACAAGCCATTGGTCCCAATACACAAGCACAATAACGTCAAATATTGGCGAACGCACGCGCTACAAGTGTGGCTCGCATGTACCTCAGATGGCATCATACCCATATGTCCACTTACCAAGTCCCTTGTACGTAACTTCGTTTACTTTCGAAGGCGTGAAAAATGAATAAATTTTTCCACTCAGCTAACTCGAACAAGCAGACCCGCTTGACTCTGCCGACAAAACTAATATAATGCAAACTTGCAACGTGCATTTGTACCGCAGTAGCGCGTCAGTTTACCGCACAGGCCTTTGGTATTCGGTGTATATGGGGATAACACCAGTGCGTAATCCACATTGCTGGCTCACGGTATGGTATACGAGCTATTTCCACATTGAATGAACTTGCTCACTCCAAGGAAATAATTTCACGCATATCTATACAGAATTCTATCTGCCAAATACAAACCCATGTTAGATGCATCATAAATGATTTCATTATCCAAAGTTCAGCATCATCCCAAAACAGGCCTAAACATAAAACAAAAGCGGTCACTCGGAGGGAGGAATATTTTGTCAACCAGAGCTGCGGTACACTTGTTTGGCATTAAAGCCAGGAAATGGCTGCCTTAAAGCAAGCAAAGTCACAATAAAAAAACACCAAAAGTTCCTGGAAATCACAATGAAGACTCTTCGCTAAAAGAAAAAAATCGGACGAGTTTAAGAAGCACGGCGGTCAATCAAGATAAGTCACACATCACAGAAGGAAAAGGTTAAACAGCCGTTCGAAAAAGCCGAAAGAATTATTGGTATAGCAACATTCAAACATACCAACTCAGCGGGACGATCACAGGCGCAGAACAAACTTCAAAATCTGTAAAACACCATGGGAAACTTCGAAATACGCGGAGAATAACGGCCTGTGGTTCGCTTTGGAGGTGTGCATGGCATATATACGCGCTCTGCGTGTCTCCAGAGGCCGAAAATGAATAATTCTTTGGTATAGGCCTGACTACTATACTTAAGACAATGCTGACACAGCGAACCATGGAGTACTCAACAAGATCATAACACCAAAAACACAGCATGGTCGGTCAGTCACACACCACAGAACAAGCGGCAAGTCCAGTTCAGTCCAAGTCATGCATATTGCAAGTACACACACGCAGAACTGCGCCGAAGCCAAGTCAGCCAGAAGAGCGCATGAATCAGGCAAAAAAGTTATGGCTCGCTTGTTTGTGCAGAAGCAGAAGGAGAAAGGAGCAGACGATACGTCAAGTCCTGCGCGAGTGACAAGGAAACTTGGCAAGCCGACCGACTTCGCTCATATTATAGTTTATTTGGTGCGTTCGCTTTTTATGGAAAAGAAAATTCTTCGTTCTACTTCCAGCCATAGATCACGTTTTCCAAGAAAACGCACCCGAAAAGATAAACAACACACTGCAAGCAGGCAGACATCAGTCAAATGCCTTCGGGCTAGTTAAGCCATAGATGTGCGCCTAAGTCATGTTGCGTAAAATACTCACATTAGCACGCACAATGACATGTAACTGATCATCATTCATCAGAAGCTGGTTTTGCGGCAGCTGCCCTGATAAAACGGTGGCACAGTTTTTTTTAACAACAGCGGTCGGAATCGGAAACCCAAAACATAAAGCTCCAACCATAAGTTATGAAGTTATGAAGAAGCGGCTTTAAACCAAACCAGGAATTCTAGCGCAGAACTGTTTTCGGAGTTTTAGTTTGAAGGATTTTAAATGAAGGCTTTACCACAACTGAATTAGCACATGAACAAACATACTCATTTAGTGCTCCTTCGAAAGAATTCTAACGGGATTCATGGAAAACCTGCACCTAAAATATTGCACCTGTTGCGGCATTGACAGATATGTATAGTAACTAGGGTTAGAGGGCGGGGAGGAGGGGGCTGCTACCCGACACCCGACATCTGGAAGTACCCGACACCCGACATCTGAGAAAAAAAGCCGACATCCGACAGTTGCAAAAAAAACCCGACACCCGACATCTGGTTTTTAAAAAAAAAACAGACACCCGACACGTGTTTTTGGACCAAAAACAGGCAAATTTTTGCTCATTTGCATCATTAGTGCAAATTTTTGGCTCAAGTTACTGGATTCAAGTATTTTCACACGAAATAAACACCAAAATGTCACATTCTGCGTCTTCGGAAACATTTGGTTCGAAGAAAATTTTCTCTCCAAATTCTTCTCTCACCAAAACTGATGTTTTGAACCGTAAGTGTCGGGTGTCGGCTGTCGGGTCCCAAAAAACCCGACACCCGACATCTGGGGGTACCCGACACCCGACACCTACACTTTTTTGGCACCCGACACCCGACATCTCTCTAACCCTAATAGTAACACTACGCCAACACTTCGGCCAGATTTCGGAGGTGGCAGATTAGTGGAACATTTATACGTGGATGCTGATTTTGGGAAATCTTACACGTTGTAGAATACATGAGGATTTTCTCTGTCTATTCGTTTTGCAACTACAACACCTCCGAAATCGAGCTCGTGTTGGCGTAGTTTGCTTATAACAGTCGATTAAGTGAATCAATTGCACGATCCGAAACCAAGGAGCGTTGTGAAAGGTGAAGCATGTGTGCAGTGCAGAAAAACGTGGAAGACAATCAATCTCAAAGAGAACACACAACAGCTAATAAAAATGTAAATGTCGAACGATAAACAAAAATTAATCAAAATGTTCGACTTACCGCAGTCGCAATACTCTCGGGCACGACAGGTAGCGCTTGGGTTGACGGCTTGGTGCTCATTCAATACGATGCCGCACGCAATCGAAAACGGACAAAATCAACACAAGCTGCTGGATACGCAGCGCAGCCCGAGTTCCTGAAGACAAGAATAGAAATTCGGGAATGATACTTGAGGATAAAAAACCTAGCTGGATCGGCCGGCAGTGTAGTTCCTGGGGCGGGGGTCCCCCCTCGGGTACGCTATCTCCCCCTCGGGTGGTACACTATCCCCCTATCTCCCCCGCCGGGTACACTATCTCCCCCAATTTTTGCCTAAAATGGCCATTTTTAGGCCTAAAATGTGCATTTTTAGGCCTAAAATGAGTGATTTTCAGGTCAATGTTCTCAAAAGTCGCCAAAATACCCTTTTTGTGAAGAATTTTTTCCAAAAAGGGGCAAAAATAGGTCAAATTAGGACATATAGGACATCAAAATAGGACTTTTTCCCGGAATTTGGGTCTTCCCTCCCCTTCCCCCCTCGGGGGTACACTATAACCCCCTCCGAAAAAAACGGGGGTCCGCTATCTCCCCATCCGGACCAGGAACTACACTGTCGGCCGGTACAGAAGGTTTTTTCAGCAGGTATGTATGGTCCGACAACAACTAGCGCAGCATTTATGGCTGTCAAACTGCCTCATCCGTAGCTCACTCAACTAAAGGATTACGATAACAAGCAAATGACCGCAGGAAAAACAAAGAGAAAGGAGTGGCCAAAGCATCAATTTTTCTGCATAACGACGCAAAAAAGAAGGCAATCAAATGAAGTGCCTGCCAGCCAAAAATTAAAAAAACAACTTTTTGAAGGTGCCGAGCGTTGAATAAACCGTTATCAGTCTGAACTGCGAATACTGCTTCACACTAATCGACACATAATAAAAAACACTAAAATTTTTCACCCAAAAAACCTAGCCGTCTCCAACCCCCCTAAGGTACCAAACCCCCTTTTCTGAGCCCGGTACAATGTGTATCCCCCTCCAGAATACCTCAAACACAGTTTCTGGCTCATTTGAAATTCAACTGGCTCATTTCCCAAAATCTACTGGCTCATTTCAAAATTCTTACTGGCTCACTGGCTCAATGAGCCAGTAAAAATGGCAAAAACCCTGTCCGTGACTTACCCCTTAGAGGGAATCGCCTCCATCTGGCCATCTTTATTCCAAATAGGCGAAAAATAGCGCGCTACGCGCGAAATTAGCGTTTTAGAGTACATTTTCATAATATATAAACATAGAATTCTGAGGGGGAGATACTGGTACCTTGGAGCCAAAAAAAAGGGGGACACCGAGGTACTGTACCCAGAATTTTGTTGGGAAGAAATTTTAGGGTGAGATACTGTACCATACTACTTTCGCGAGAATTCAATTTTTATAGGTTATAAAATGTGCATAAATCGCGGCGTGAAGCACGCAAATTTTTGCACATTTGGTAGATTTTGTTTGACCCGTTTTTAACCATTTTGGACCAAAAAAGTGTACTGTGGTGAAATTTTGGACAAAATTGGGGGAGATACCGTACCAGCACTGGTGTAGCTGGGGGAGTGCTCCCACAAATGAACCATTCAAATGAGTCATGGAAAATTCTGGTTGATCTGCACGATCATGTTCCGAAATGTTATGTATGCAATTTCTGTAACAATTCAGTATTTACTGGACAATACGACTGTACTTTGCTTATTTATACATGTACATCGTGAACCTGTGATTTCAATTCACGTTAGATTTTCATGTTTTTCTAACAGGATTTGCCACATTGCCTGCGGGCGTTTGCATTCACCTGGCACTGGAGGTGCAAAAACTCAAATAAATAAAAAAAACCTAGCTCGGCCGGTACAGTAGGTAGGTTGCCGCCCTACATTTTTCGTGGTACAGCAGGTTGCCGCCCCGCCTGGGTAGCTACACCACTGCGTACCAGAGAGGGGGAGATACCGTACCTCCGGGCGGGGGGTCCACACACCGTACCGGCAAGGGTGAGATACCGTACCTTTGGGGGACCCCCCGCTCCAGCCACAGCATTGCCCCCTAACTCGGCCGGTAGTACTACGGGTACTACACTACCCCCTACAGGCCCCACTCTGGTACCCACTGGTGTAGCTGGAGGGGGAGGGGGCAGTGTAGTTCCTGGTCCGGCGCGGCGGTTAGTGTACCTACCCCTTTTTTCCGGGCGGCTAGTGTACCTCCCTGGAGGGGAAGGGGGAAGACCCAAATTCAGGAAAAAGTCACTTTTTGGGGTAGAAAATTTGAGCGATTTTCGCCCCTTTTTTAGAAAAAATTCTTCATAAAAAGAGTATTTTGGCGACTTTTGACATCATTGACCTTAAAATCACCCATTTTAGGCCTAAAAATGCCCATCTTAGGCCTAAAAATGCTGATCTTAGGCAAAAATTGAGGCGGTCAGTGTACCTGGCGCGGCGGTTAGTGTACTAGGGTACCTTGGTCGAGGCGGTTAGTGTACCTTAGGGGGGACCCCTCCCCCAACCCAGGAACTACACTGGGCCCCCAGGTACAGTAGGCAGTGTCGTGGCAGGCCCATGTGTGGGAGGTAAGTATGATGCGGGGTTGGGACCGGAAACGTGAGAGGTATGATTTTGGTCACCCAAAAAGGCGAAAAAACACCGTTTTTGTGATACAATTTTGGCCAAAAAATGAGGTAAAAACAGTACTTTTTTCCAAATTTTCGCCGAAAATCGCCTAAAAAATAGGTATTATGGGTGGGCGCGCGATTTTTGGGAAAATAAGGTCGAAAAACACCGATTTTCTTGCCTTAAAAAGATATAAAATTGCTTGTGAGAGGCAAGATTTGGAGTTGTGAGAGGTAAGTACTCAACCCCCCCCCCAACCCCCAGGGGTTTTGTGGTAGGTAAGTACTGAGAGGGGGGTAACCCCCCAATCCCCCCCTGCCACTACTATGACAGTAGGTAGGTAGGTAAGTCGCCCCCCGGCTGGTACAGTAGGTTGGTTTTATTGGGCGACCCCCCCACCATCTATCTATCGTCAACAAGTTTGGGTCGACCCCCCCCAGAATTCGGACTTGGGTCATCTATCCATCGTCAACGCATTTCGGGTCCCAATCTATCTATCGTCAACACCCTGGCCAAGTACTACACTGGGTGGGCCTAAAAATCGGTATTGCGCCCATGCCTAGTTGGGACCGGGGAAGCGTGAGGTATGATTCTGGTCACCCAAAAAGGCGAAAAAAACCGATTTTGTGATACAATTTTGGCCAAAAAATGAGGTAAAAAATAGTACTTTTTCCACATTTTCGCCGAAAATCGCCTAAAAATAGGTATTATGGGTGGGTTTGCGCGCGCGATTTTTGGGAAAATAAGCTAGAAGAACACCGATTTTTTTGCCTTAAAAAGGTGTAAAATTGCCTGTGAGAGGTATGATTTGAAATTGTGAGAGGAAAGTACTCAATCCCCCCCAACCCCCCTGGGGTTTTGTGGTAGGTAAGTACTGAGGGGGTAACCCCCCAACACCCCCGCCACTACTATGTACCCTACCCGCCCCGCCAAAGCAGCCACAGCACTGGTTGGCGCCCCACACTTTTGGTTAAAGTAGGTTGCCGAGATTTGGATTTCAAATCGGGCCGGGCCCGGGCGATCCGATTTTTTTTTGGTTTTTTTCACAGAATATAAAGAACCGGTTTTTCCAGAGGTCGCAATCGGGCCGAAAATTATGACAAAAATCGGGCAGAAATCTGACACAAAAAATTGGGGCCGGGCCGGAGATTTGGGGCTCCGGGCCGGCCCGATTGCGACCTCTATAGTCCCCACCGAGAAAAAAACCGCTTTTTTCCTGATAAAAAAACGGAAGAAAACCGTTTTCTCCGGAGCCGCATAAATTTCAAAAATAAATTACCGGAAAAATTACCGGTAATCTATTTTTCGTGAAATATTGTTTTTGGTCCAAAATGGCGAAAACTTTTCTTGAGTGTCCGTACCTACGTCACAAAATCTACAAAAAAGAGGCTAAAACATATGAAAACAAGGCATTTTCGGGCCTACAATACACACGCGGCACTTGTTAAGCCATAAACGAGCAAAAAAACGCCTAAAAGTATGTGTTTCGCCCTTCGGAATTCCTTAAGTACTGGTAATCTATGTTTCGGTTTCGTTTCTTTTTGATCACTATTTTCGAAATTCCTAGTGTGTTTAGGCCAGAGATCGGAAACGGGCCGGGCCGCGATTTTGGACTTGGTCGACCGGCCCGGCCCAGTCCGGCCCGGTATGCCTAAATTCGAACGAAATTACCATTTTTTGAACCAAAATTTTCAAAATTCTTGCGCTATAACATTTCCGAGTTCTTGATCTTTTCAGCCATCGTTTTGAAGAAAGAAGCAGTGGTGTAGCATGTAGCTACCCATACCCAGGCCTTTGCAATCAACCTACTGTACCACCAAAAAAGCCTGCCTGCAATCAACCTGCCTGTATTGACCGGCCGAGCTAGGGGGGTCATCCGGGAATATAATTTTTATGTCAACATATTGATGAGAATGTACTCTTACGCGCTAATTTCGCGCGTCACGCGCGATTTTTCGCCTATATGGAGTAAAAAATACCGATTTTAAGCCATTTTGAGAAAAAAATTATACCTACTACTGTACCAGCCGGGGCGGCGACTTAGTACTGCATCAGGATGGCGCGTCAATCTACCTGCCTACCTACCTACCCTTTCCGGCACTCCTGGAGCATGGCGGACCCTATGAAAAAAATGCCTGGAAACGCTTGGAAAAGCCGCCCAGGGGTTTTCGATGGTGCTGAAAGGCGGGGCGGCAACCTACTGTACCACCAAAAATGTGGGGCGGCAACCTACCTACTATACCGGCCGAGCTAGGGAGGAACAAAATTTTTTAGGTCGACATTTTGATGAAAATGCACTCTAAAACGATAATTTCGCGCGTAGCGCGCGATTTTTCGCCTATTTCGAGTGAAAAGTACCGATTTTAAACCATTTTGAGCCAAAAATCGCAACTTACTGTACTAGCCGCCGGGCGGCGACCTACCTACCAGTCAGTGGTGTAGCTACCCAGGCGGGGCGGCAACCTACTGTACCACCAAAAATGTGGGGCGGCAACCTACCTACTGTACCGGCCGAGCTAGGGGGGAAGAGAATTCTTTAGGTCGAAATTTTGATAAAATGCACTCTAAAACACTAATTTCGCGCGTAGCGCGCGATTTTTCGCCTATTTGGAGTGAAAAATACCGATTTTATACCATTTTGAGCCAAAAATAGCAACTTACTGTGCCAGCCGCCGGGCGGCGACCTACCTACTGTACCAGGATGGAGCGTCAACCTACCTACTGTACCTCGGGCCCCCCCCCCCCCCCCCCCCCCTGCTACACCATTGCTACTAGTGTTGTTCCTGGGGGAAGGGGGTCCCCCTCGGGTACGCTACTCCCCCTCAGGTGGTACACTTATACTTGCGTATTTTTCCGCAAAATATATTTTTGGAAAAAAACCGTTTTTTTTCCGAAAAAAAAAACCGTTTTTTTTCCAAATATTTTTCCAGTACTTAAGGATACCCATGGTCCAAAAACGGCTATTTTGGAGAAAATTTTGTCGGGAAATCGCCTGAAACAGGCTAAAAATGCACTTGGAGATTAAAAAGTGCTCATTTTGAACTGTTTAGCACCGATTTACATTGGTTTTGACAATATCCTTTCGCAACCTTTAAAAATATTTCGGAAATTTCTGGAAAAAAAACCGTATCGGAAAAAAACGGTTTTTTTTCGGTTTTTTTCCGGAAAAAAAAACGGTTTTTTTTCCGGCCCGCAAGTATAGGTACACTATCCCCCTATCTCCCCCTCCGGGTACACTATCTGTGATTTTTTTCTGAATTTGGGTCTTCCCTTCCCCCCTCAGGGGAACACTATCTCCCACTCCGAAAAAAACGGAGGGTCCGCTATCTCCCCTCCGGACCAGGAACTACATTGCTACCTACTGTACCAGGATGGAGCGTCAACCTACCTACCTACTGTACCTAGGGCTAGAGGGGGCTCCCCCACTCCCCCTCGCAAGCTACACCAGAGGGCAGAACAGTGCTGTGGCTACTTTTGCGGGGCGCGTAGGGTACATAGGTGGAAAAATCCGGCTCGGGTAGGGGGTAGTGTACCTTCGATCTTGGGGGGAATCCGGTTTGGGGGAGGGGGGAAGATTTTAAGATTTTTCGGGGCGGGTAGGGTCAGTGTAGTTCCTGGTCCGGCGGGGAAATTAGTGTACCTCCCTACTTTTTCGGAGGGGAAATTAGTGTACCTCGCTGGGGGGAAGGGGGGAAGACCAAAAATCAGGAAAAAGTCACTTTTTGAGGTAGAAAATTTGACCTATTTTTAAACCCTTTTGGAAAAAATTCTTCATAAAAAGGGTATTTTGGCGACTTTTGAGCACAATGACCTTAGGCCTAAAAATGCCCATTTTAGGCAAAAATTGGGGAAATTAGTGTACCCGGAGGGGAAATTAGTGTACTAGTGTAGCTTGGTCGGGGAAATTAGTGTACCTTAGGGGGGTCCCCCCTCCCCCCCAGGCAGTGCTGTGGCTGGGGGGGTGGCCCCCCCAATGGTACCCTACCCGCCCCGGCCTGGTACGCTACCCCCCTACCCGCCCCGCTCCGTACCCTACCCCCCTACCCGCCCCGCTCTTGTAACCTATCCCCCTACCCGCCCCGCCCTGGTACCCTACCCCGCCCCCGATTTTTACCCCCAAAATGCCCATTTTTCGGACAAAAATGCCCAAATTTCGACCGAAAACCCTAAAAAGTGCAAAAAATTTCGCGCTGCGCGCGATATATGTACTTTTTTAGTACATAAAAACAGGCACGCGAAAAAACTTGTGTTGTACCCTACCCGCCCCGAAAAATCTTCCCCCCCCCTCCCCCCAAACCGGATTTAAATTCATTACCCCCCCCCCCAAGATCCCAGGTACACTACCCCCCTACCCGCCCCGATTTTTTCCACCTATGTACCCTACCCTATACTTGCGGGCCGGAAAAAAACCGTTTTTTTTAGGAAAAAAAACCGAAAAAAACCGTTTTTTTATGAGGCCCGGAAAAATACGTTTTTATTTTTGCGGAAATTTTTCCAAGTGGCAACTTTTGGAAAAAAACGGTTTTTTTTTTCAAAAATTTTCGAGATATTGTCAAAGGTTGCGAAAGGATGTTGTCAAAACCAATGTAAATCGGTGCTAAACAGTTCAAAATGAGCACTTTTTAATCTGCAAGTGCATTTTTAGCCTGTTTCAGACCATTTATCGATAAAATTTTCTCCAAAATAGGCGTTTTTGGACCATGGGTATCCTTAAGTACTGGAAAAATATTTGGAAAAAAACGGTTTTTTTTCCGGAAAAAAACGGTTTTTTTTTCAAACATATATTTTGCGGAAAAATACGCAAGTATACCCTACCCGCCCCGCAAAAGTAGCCACAGCACTGCCCCCAGGAACTACACCGGGTAGGGCACAATACAAGTTTTTTTGGGTGCCTATTTTTATATGCTATAAAGTGCATATTCTGCCCGGCAGAATATTAAATATGCCAACAAATTAGCTTGGGCTGCGCCCCCACCCACACCCAACGACCCTCTTCAACCAAGGACGGTCAGTGGTGGGACCGGCATGGTTCCGTTTTTGAGCTGGATTGGGTCGGAGACAGTGTACCGTATTGTCGGAAATAGAACCCGGGAGGCCTATTTTTTCACTGGGGTCATTTTGGGGGTTCAATTTATGGGGGGTCAATTGTTGGGGGGTTATATTTTTCATTTGGCCCCCCGACGAAAAAAATCATTGTTAATAATGCCCATAAAAATGGCTTGTTTTCGGTATTTTCTAACTTCAACAGCGGCAATTACGCTTAAAAAGCTGTGTTCTGTTGTGTACGCAAGCTTAAACAACGTTTGACACAACAACACAGCCCTACCATACCACTAATCTGTGCCTGTGGTACGGTACGGTGAAGGTTGGGGGTGGGGTTCTATTAAATGGGGGGTCAATTAATGGGGGGTTCTATTTTTGATTTCGAGCCATTTAGGGGGGTTCAATTAATGGGGGTCAATTAATGGGGGTTCTATTTCCGACAATACGGAAGTTCCTGGGGGGGAGGGGGACCCCCCTAAGGTACACTAATTTCCCCGACCAAGGTACACTAGTACCGTATTGTCGGAAATAGACTTTTTTTTCCACGAAAATAAAAAACCCCCCATTAATTGAACCCCCCCTAAATGGCTCGAAATCAAAAATAGAACCCCCCATTAATTGACCCCCCCAATTAATAAGAGCCCCACCCCAACCTTCACCGTACCACAGATTAGTGGTATGGTAGGGCAGTGTTCTTGTGTCAAACGTTGTTTAAGCTTGCGTACACAACAGAATACACCTTTTTAAGCACAACTGCCGCTGTTGAAGTTAGAAAATACCGAAAACAAGCCATTTTTATGGGCATTATTAACAATGATTTTTTTCGTCGGGGGGCCAAACGAAAAATATAACCCCCCCAATAATTGACCCCCCCAATAAATTGAACCCCCAAAATGACCCCAGTGAAAAAATGACCCCCCCGGGTTCTATTTTCGACAATACGTACACTAATTTCCCCTCCGGGTACCGTATTGTCGGAAATAGAACCCGGGGGTCTATTTTTTCACTGGGGTCATTTTGGGGGAGTTCAATTTATGGGGGGTCAATTATTGGGGGGTTATATTTTTCATTTGGCCCCCCGACGAAAAAAATCATTGTTAATAATGCCCATAAAAATGGCTTGTTTTCGGTATTTCTAACTTCAACAGCGGCAATTAATCTTAAAAAGCTGTATTCTGTTGTGTACGCAAGCTGAAACAACGTTTGACACAACAACACAGCCCTACCATTTACCATGCCACTAATATTTGTGCTAGTGTGGCTCGTTTGTTGGTCTCATCTCACCGGTG
>JASAMV010001979.1:0-30376 GCA_030248065.1 Rhynchonema sp. JSB1_4
TTTATAAGAATTGGTCAAATTTTTTTCCTGAATCGTAAAGCAGGATAGTGACCGGGCCAGTGACGTTGCGTTGCGAGATTACACACAAACCATGCAGTCAGCAAAATGTTTCAGACCCGCAGCAACGTGGGTGCTCTGCTGGATTATTTTCAGCCGAAAATGTTTTGTGAGAACCACACGTAGCACAGTGGTTAAGAGTGACTGAACGTGAAAATCAGGATTAGTTTGATGAATTCTTATATATACTGTAGTCATTGTGCGACCAATACCAGCTGCAATTTTTGGCTATTTGGGGCCTGCGCCTGCAGGCTCCACACGCACAGGGCACAAGAGGTCACAGGCGCAGGCTTATGAGCAAGCAGGGGACATGCAGGCACGGTGAATGCGCAGCAGCCGACCTGGCATGTTTTGTGTGGAGCCTGCGCAGGTTTGCGACCTGCAAGGCGCGCAGGCCTAAATCAGCGAAACTTTGCAGCCCCTATTGTGCTTTGCAGCGTGCTTTGTGACGGACCAAGGTCGTTATATCAACGTAGTTGGTGGATGGGATGGACGGAATCGTTTGGCGAACATTGACACGTTCGACACACATCACGCCAAATGGCTGGATGCTGCACCTACCGAGGGATTCCCGGCTGGTGGAGGTGTGCTGGTCTAGGGAACACTGGTTTTTCAATGCGTTATTGTTTGACATGATATGTTTTCTATTTATCATCTGATGATGACCAAACTCAACTCATTTGTGTGGAGCAGCATGTTTCTAATATGACATGTCGTTGTTGACGTGAGCGGTACCGGTTTAAGCTCAGTTGCATTGTATGTTTTTATTCAACGCTTGAGCCTTCACTGTAAACTTGCATCAGCACAAACAACACAATGTCAGGCACAACGAGATATTCAATATTTTCATGGAAAAGTGGTGCACCTTGTAAAAAGATCACAGCAACGGTGATGAGATCGAATTACAGTTCGTGCGGGGTTACATACTGTTAAGTTTCTTTTGCTGAACTAAAGATTTAGGAAACCAAAAATTGACCAATCATGTGTTGATGTGGGGAATGTTTGACCCAAGTCCGAGTGGAATTTGCTCACGGTATTGGAAGTCCATGTCCTTTTGGCGCACAGCACGTGCCAGTCCACGTACCCGCATGTTGACAACACGTGCCACCCACGCTCATGCAGTCCCAGCGTCCGCCCGGACCCCAACTGCCCGATGTGCAACCCGGCACAAGGAAACATCCTGAAAAAAGAGAATGCGGATAAAAGCAAGCCGCCCCGCAGTTTTCTGTGCGGACAAAGATGCTCAATCTTCGTCCACTCTCTGATGTAACATTACGGACAGTGTTTCTGCTGTTTCATCGGCCGCGCACTGCAAAAGCGGAAAAGAGCATTGACCGATATTGATCTTGCTGATCGGTGGCGGTCACGTGACCTTTTCCGAAGTTTATAAATCGGTCCGATACCGTATAATTCCACAGAGTTTGTGGTGCTGTACGGGCTCCATCTCCCGCTGTTTTTCACAAATGACGCAAAAAACCGCAAAGAGATGCAACCGGTCAGATATGTGAATGCAATAATGCAAGGGCGGTCCCAGGGTGACCACCGGGCCAGAGGCACCCCCTTTGGTCAAATTGGACAAGCACTAGATAAAATTGACTTTTTGGATTCGGTCCCTCTCTTGGTGGATAGGTGGATCCGCCACCGAGTGAATGGCACGATCAAACCCAAATGGAACTTATCTTCGTGTGATCAGCGCTGTTCCGTCAATGCAGACCACTCTCTTATGTACTTATATACAGGTATTTCCTCGCGCTTGCTGCTTTGATTGACGATTTTCGCTGACAACAGAGGACAGACACAATCAAAAGTTGTGGCGACTTACGATAGTTCGGATTTGTATAGTATTGCTTGCAGCTTGATGTTGTGCAGACATTGTACAGTAATCCGATCGACACGAACAATAGAATACGACCGAGCATGTTTCAGATGATGGTGCTGAATATTCAGGCTGTGCACTAAGATTATCTGCAAAAGTAAAATGTCCCCATTGAAACAATGATGTGTTCAACCGATTTTGACGCAAATACAGCGTTGCTGAACACAAATAAAGCGAATAAACAAAAATGAGCAACGCGGGAAAAATGTAAACCCACCTGTTGCGAAATAATGCTCGTGGCACTTCTTCGTGATTGTTAAAAGTGTACGCCCGCGTTCGTGTGGTATTTCGATGACGCAAATACCGGCAAACGTAAATAATCTGCGTTACAACTCAATCACGAACTGAGTAGGTATACTCTGGCAATTCTTTTGGGAGAAACTTTCAACCGCGTTGCCTAATCCGTAAAGCGCATTATGCGTGCACTTTGGCTACGGAAGTCACGTGACCGCTATAGCCAGTGCACGCATTATGCGCTTTACGGATCAGGCAACGCGTTTGAAAAGTTTCTCCCAAAAGAATTGTCAGAGTATACGTTGTTCTGCACTGCGTTGCATTTGTCACCCACCTGCTCAACACTGCGTGTGCAAAGAATACGCATCTATACGCCTGCTGAGTGGGCGCACATATAGAATTAAGCGCACAACTGAAAGTGTACGTACAGTCTGCAAAGATTGATTGGGAGGGAACTTTGAAATTTGTGGTGAGTGTTTGATGCAGGAGTTTTCCAGCACGTCGCATCCATGATGGATACCTTTGAAACGTGTTGAACCAGGTGCGGGGGGACCTGGAAATAGCCCGGGCGCGCCGCGGCCCTGTGACGATGGTTTCATTACCGCGAACAAGAAGGGCATTGACCGCATCCAGCCAGCCCAAAATGCCGCGTTGAGGGTCATTTCCGGCTGTCATCTGATGTCAAATACAGACCACCTTCACCAAGAGTGCAAGCAGCTGACTGTCAACCGCCATCTCGACATGGTCAGCGCGCAATTCCTGGCAGCAGCGCAACATCGTGAACATCCCTGCCACGATACGACATCCGACCCTCACACGAAAGCCAAACGTCGACCTACTCTTCAGTCCAAATTCGCGGAAGCTGTACAACGCAACTCCGTAATGACGAAGAAGAAGTACGACTACGGCAAAACGCTGAAAGCGATCCACACCGACTTCGTCTCCCAGGACAAGGCGGCACTCAGCGTCAATCGGGTCCTGGGCACCAAACCACCCGACATCAACCCAGAAGAAGAGTCGCTGGATCGGCGTACAAGATGCACCCTGGCGCAATTACGCAGTGGGCACTGCCGCATGCTGAACTCATATCGCAATCGCATCGACCCAAACATACAAAACGTGTGCCCTCGATGCTGCACCGAGCCTGACACGGTCGAACATCTGTTTCGTTGCAAAAGCCGACCCGTATCCACGAGCCCAATCGATCTGTGGCGTAACCCGATCAAATGCGCAGAAGATCTGTCGGACATCTTCAGTCAACAATGAGACCACGACAACCGAACGTTGGCAAATAATCAATCAATCAATGGTTTCATTACACAGCAGTGAAATAAAACGAAAGGATGCCAAAATCGCATGATTTTTATTCTGGTTCATCGCTAAGATGTCCAAAGAATCGCGCACCACGCTCAACTGTTCATAGTTTTTCAGTGTTTCGTGGGCGTGAAAATGGGCGAATCTTTTCCCTATCTACATTTAACTATGGCATGCATCCCGGCCAGAGTTTGCATAAACACTGGGTGAAAATGATGTTTTGACGAACGGAACAAGCACTAGATAAAGACGACTTTTGGGATGGGCCACCCTGAGCTACAACAACCCATTTCCGCCACGCGTGTTTAATCCTGAGAAAAAAACAATTTTTAATTTGTTGATAATTTTATTCTGCAGGTCTGAGCAGCCATTCCTGCACAAGGTTGCGGAAAGACGGTGCACTGGTCATTGGCAGATTAGGTGGATTGCGTACACAACGTAGACACTCGGCCGTCCTGCAGATTAGAGGTGAGGGATGGAGTTTGTGGTCATTCTGGTAAATGTATGTAGGTTATGCGCCCGATGTATACATGATAACAATAACTGGTTTTTTGGTTCATACGGTATGAATTATGCAGCATGTTTTTGGTTCCGTTTTCGACCTGCTCTCGCAGACCGACGGTACACCGGTTTATCGTTAGTGCGAATGCACAAAATGGCCACGCAACCACAAGAACAAGCACGTACATGAACAACACCAGAATGTTTGGCATCAATGCTCGATATCCAAACTTGGTGGTCAGATCTGTCGGATTTGCATTGGTCACGCGTCTTGCTTGTGTGTGGCAATTTAGTACCGCCACACTGCCACACATGTAAAATTTGTTTAATCTGTGGTCAACGGAAAAATACCCAGTCTCGAACTGCGATAATACTGACCCCTGTCAGTCACCCTTGTTGCATCAGGCAACCACCGATCTCAGTGGACTATAACCAACCACGAGATCGAGGTCGAGTCCCGCAGTGGTCACAGTGCGCTGCCAGCGGGCACACACGGACACGGATTGGCGCTGGTGGGTGGCAGGATGGAGCAACATGGCTGTATGCCTGTTGAGTATGTCAAGGTACGAGGCTAATTCTATTGTAGTCCACGCATATGCACATACTCCGTTCGCCTGTCAACTCCAAGACGTAGATAAGCGCGAGAAACCGTACACGCATGACAAGCGTCGACGACATGTGAGTATGTAGGCACGGGTTTCGCACGTACGAAAGTGCGAAAATGCAGCATAAAAATTGTGTCATCTTTTTGCTACGATTTAATCTGCTATACTGTACATCTTCCCTGCTGTCAGAAACAGACCGACATATTCGCCCTCAATGACGTTTTTTGGGTTTTCATTTCGCACGTTATTCAGTTTCCGCACATTTCGACGCCGAAAAAAGCGAAAATCAACGTCGACAAACTGAATCTTCGGCCGACGTCGCAAAGCGGAAAGTTGCAGGCGGAAAGCAGACGATATCAAATTGCCGTGCCGCTCAAAGACGGACACTTTTTGTTGCATGGAGGGGAAGGTTGGCAGAAAAATAGGAATAAAAATAAAAATTGTGCGATCGCTGTCTTAATGGCTGAAAGTGTATATTCGGGGATTGGACAGGACAGCAGCGGTGGTATGTCGCCAATAAACATCTGATGTCCTTTACGTCGTTTAAATTTAGCGACACAAATGTCACGCATGATTCCGAATGTCTCGGAGCACTACGCCTAGAATTCAGATTAATTCTGCTTCCTACAATGAATTTTTATCTTCTCTGGTTAACAATAGACTAAAATTTGTCGAAAAAGCCACCCTTAACCTGATTTTTAACCTGTAATTTAACTAAACTGTAATTTTAACCCAGGTTTCAACGACATGAACCTCAAAGCATCACATCCACGACGGGACATTCTGCTCTGGCAGCACACAGCTGATGTTTCAATGGTTAGTCAAATATTTGGGTGCTTTCGCAGCAGGAAACCCGTTCATGTCGATGACCTGGTGCACCATTTTATTGAAAATAGATTTGATGTTGACGCAAACAACGCGCTACCATTATTGGGCGAGTATATATTATATTCTATTGAGTGTTCGCCGAACAACGAAGAAAAGTTGATAATGGTACATACCTGAGTTTGACCAAATGAAGCTCCAAAGGGACTTTGTTTACCAAAGACGTTCCAGCTACATGTGCTATCACTCTTGTTATCATGCCCATCGGTGCATGGTATAGTAGCACTACGCCAACACGTGCCCCGATTTCGGAGGTGGCAGATCATGGTGAAACATTCAGACGTGGCTGCTGATTTGGGAAACGTTGCACGTTGCAGAGTATGATGTACAACGTGGTGCATGATGTTTTTCTCTTTCTATCGTTTTGCAAGCACACCACCTCCGACATCTGGTTCGTGTCGGCGCAGTTTGCGTTCATGTTGATTTTTTTGACTGATTTTTGATTTTTTCGATTGAACATTTTTTCCGCAGAAATCCGACATAAAGACGTGCGCGAGCAATTGGTCGTTTGTGAACGGAGTGCCGCACAATGGATGCAATGGGGTGCCACGACTGAGCGGCCATTGTGCACAGGTGGGTCCATGCATGACGGTTGTTGTAATGTTGGTCATAGGAGGGACGAAACATTGGCTACTTTCTGACAACTTTTGAGTCGGAACCAAAACATCAATAACACCCGGGAGTGCTCATTTGGCATTCTCAGGCACAAAATGGCATGGAGAATAGCGGTTCAAGTCCGTGAATTAGAAGGAATGCCAGAAATTTTCGAAGACAGCGCCGAATCGTTTCAAAATCTGATGTTTCACCCAAAATAAACAAATATAACAATTTCATTTTTGGAACAACCAAAGTTTCGCTCAAATTTTTGCTTTAGGCAGATGGACTATTGAGCCCGCCTTGCACAATCAGGTAACGAGCCAGCTGGCTGATGTTTCAGCTGGTAGACGGTCGAGTGCTCGTGTTCGGTGGATTCGGTGACGATTGGCAGTTGAATACGACCATGTACAAAATTGAATATCAGAAAGAACGCGATGAAGTGACTGAATGATGGTTGAATAATTATGTATTTTGTACAGTCTTGCCATCGTTTTAGTCACTTTATCGGATTGGAATGCGCCAGGTTCGTGAATTTATTCACCATAAACAGTGTTATTTAAGGCGATTAGCTTACCGCGAACGGTTAGCGCCCCGTGTAGAGGTGGACTTTTGCGATGGACGGGTTGCGCCATACACGTACGTATGGCTGTTTTATGCAACTGAAAAGAATAGTGGGAAACGAAAAAAAGCAGAAAATATGGTTTTGGTTTTAAAGGACTGAAGTTGCGTTCGCAGTAAACCTTGACAAATAATCCACGAGTAACGACATTTTTCACTTTCTGCTGTTTTGTTCCGTTTGCATTTTGCATTTGTTATTTGTTGCTTTGTTTATCTGTCACCGACATTTCCGTTGTGTTGATCAACAGCTGTTATATCAAATAACTTTATGGTGTCTATTTTTTCATTTTTAACGGTTTATTGACGACAATGTTGTTCACTCAAAACACCATGTTACGAGCTTTTTGAATGAGATATTGTGGAGTTCTATTACTGTACGTTTGATAAGGCTTTGAGTTTGACAAAATGACATTCGGCAATTCTGCTTGTGAATTATTGTCTGTATTATTATTCTTACAAGTTGTATGTACTTGTTTGTCTCTGAGAGACGGTAATTGATTAAACTCTGTCATATCGTGGTTCAGTCAAATCCTGGGACGTGTACGGTACATAATCTGGGTCAGGGTTGAAAAAAAAATTTTTTTTATTAACGAGCTTTTTTTTTAAAAAAAAAATTTTTTTTTTGATTTTTTTTTTGACGAAAATTTTTTTTATTAGAAAAGGTGTTGCAAACGACGTTTCAGGACAAATGAAATCGATCCAACATATTTTTCAAAAATTGAAAAATTTTCACCTGAGACCCAACTTGTGCGGTGACACCCGGTAGTATTGTGCAGATTCTATGGTCTTCTACCAGTCTGAGGTTGATGTTGACTAACGATGTTACTCTAATGTATTGTAGCATGCCGTACAACGTATTTTAATGCATCTAATGCCGTATATCTGACATACGACCATCAAAATATCGATTACAGCCCAAATCGAACTCTTTTGAACCAACACCCAGCCGATATCGAAACTTTCGTGCAAACCCAGGCAACTGTTTCTTCTTTTCAACCTCACGACGGTAACTGTGCAGTCTTCGGTTGCGCACGATGGTTTAACAAAGAGAGGAGTAAAGAGAATATTGCAATCTTTCAATATCTCCGTGCCCTGTGTCTCTGGTGGCAAGACAGCACGCGCCGGGAATATGGTTCAATGTCTACTGTTCGGTATCAAACAGCTCAGAACACACTTACGTTTATTCCAGTGCCTAATGAAACATCAGCAAGGTGGTGCAAGCTAGTATCGTTCTTTTATGCCAGTCAGCCAGGGAACCATATTTCTTTTATGCCCCTTGGGGCATTTTTCTTTCTTGTGTCATTCTTTTATATCGCGCAAGCGTCAAACAGAGAACCCGGATAAATCAGGCACAGAAAGTTTTCAGTTCCGGCAAGCAATGGTTCTAACTAAGAAAATGTCGACCGTCAGACTTTTCTCAAGTAATCAACGCACATGAGCGCAATGAGGTGTGGGGGTTAGTTTAAGGATGCTGTACTTTTTGGCAGGATATATGAATCGGTGGTTATCGTGACATAAGGCCAATTTTGTGTTTCGATTTCACTATGGGGTTCTAACAATGGAGACACGCTTGTGTCTGCGTCTTCACCCACCACTGAAACAAAACTAAGGGCGCCCTTAGTCATAGTGGAAAATGGAAATGGAAATGCAAAAAATAATCTATGTCCAAGTTTTCCATTTCCATTTCCAATATGACTAAGGGCATACTGGAAATGGAAATGGAAATGAAATAAAACATTTACTGCAGCAGCCATGCTTTGACATGTGACAAAAACATTTTCTGTTCCACTCAATTCTCGGCCGCTGATTGGTCAAATTTCACACAGAAAATGTTTTGTTTCATTTCCATTTTCCATTTCCAGTATGCCCTTAGTCATATTGGAAATGGAAATGGAAAACTTGGACATAGAATATTTTTTGCATTTCCATTTCCATTTTCCACTATGACTAAGGGCGCCCTTACGCAGTGCCCCACGAGCATGTCTATGTTTTTGAGGAACATGGTAACTTGTCAAGTTATTTATTTTTTTTAATTTACCGCCAGGCATGTATTTGACACCCTAGGTACCATCAATTATAGCGCACTGATTGCGCATCGTCTCAGAGAATGGCACTTGTTGGTTTAGTACCAAGCAAAGCTGTGCAATGAACTTCCATGCAACCTGTCCCTTCAGCTTCAGCAATGAAATAAGTGTCAAACATCAGTCTCCAGATTGCTTTGGTGTTGGCCGCCGTATCTGATCTTGGATTCAATGTTACGTAAAAACCACTATTTAACTTTCCCACGAAAGTCAAATTATAAATGCGGAAAAAGCTTCGAATGTTAGAGAGCAACAGCTATTTTAATTAAGAAGTTGAAATCTTGTCGGTATTTTAACATGAATGACATCACAGCGCATAAACTGCGAACCGCACCTGTGCTTAATAATTAATCTCAAATAAACACACGAAAAAACTGAAAAAATGTTACGCAGAATTCATTAAAAGTTAATAAAAATACAACAAAGTTGGCTGCGCGCGTAAATGTTTGAACCCGCGGCCTTTCATCTTCAATGCTGCGCGTTATACCGCTCGGACATCGCTTCGCCAATCTCCTTCACAATCTTTACTACATATGTAACTACGCATGCATTGCTGCATTGCCTGTTGTGCTTGCTGCCTGTGTGTGTGTGTGCTGGCTGCCTGCCTGCCTGTGTGTGCTGGCTGGCTGGCTGTGTGTTGTGTTTAATACATTGTGCGCTTTATGAATCAGGCAACTACGTAGCTTGCACTAATGCATTATTGTGTGTGTCTGAGCGTCCATTATGGCTCTTTTTGAGCTGAAAAACATTTAACGTATTGGAATTAATATATTTTTGACGTAACAAAAATTAAAAACACATATAACCGCTGATTTTGGCTTTAGAACCACACATTCTGTACAAAAAGTCATGGTCTGGAACCGTTGATACTAAAAGTTACGAACTCGGCGATAGCACCACCGTGTTTCTCGAGTACGAAAACCACATAAACAACTTTAATAGTTCTGGTAACCCAACTTTTCGGCGAAATTTTACTTCGGGAAGCACACTTTACATACAAAAAGTCGTGGTCATGGTCTGGAACCGGTCTCAGTCGTGGAGTTACGAAGTCGGCGATAGCACCATCGTGTTTCTCGTGTGCGAAAACCCTATATGCGATATTAACATTTCTGGTGTTCAGTAACGTCTGGGCCCTGACTACTCTTTTGTGGAAAAAAAAAGGGAAAGAACGTTTTTACAAAAATGACAACTGTATCTTGCCCGCGATTGCGCGTGTGGGCACGCAGCGGGATGAAATTTTGTGTGGCCATTTTGGGGCACGGTATATACATTGTGTGCAAATTTGAGCTCATTCGGTTGAGTATTGTTGAAATAGCGCACGATCAAAATTTTCAGAAAGCGCACTATAGGGAATGAACCAGCTTGCACTAGCTTGCAACCCGGCACAAGGAAACATCCTGAAAAAAGAGAATGCGGATAAAAGCAAGCCGCCCCGCAGTTTTCTGTGCGGACAAAGATGCTCAATCTTCGTCCACTCTCTGATGTAACATTACGGACAGTGTTTCTGCTGTTTCATCCGCCGCGCTCTGCAAAAGCGGAAAAGAGCATTGACCGATATTGATCTTGCTGATCAGTCGCGGTCACGTGACTTTTTCCGACGGTTATAAGTCGGTCTGATACTGTATAATTCCACAGAGATTGTGGTGCTGTACGGGTTCCATCTCTCCGCAGTTTTTCACAAATGACGCAAAAAACTGCCAAGATGATGCAACCGGTCAGATATGTGAATGCAATAATGCAAGGGCGGTCCCAGGGTGACCACCGGGCCAGAGGCACCCCCTTTGGTCAAATTGGGCAAGCACTACATAAAATTGACTTTCTGGATTCGGCTCCTCTCTTGGTGGAAAGGTGGATCGCACGATCAAACCCAAATGGAACTTATCTTCGTGTGATCAATGCTGCTCGCCAATGCAGACCACTCTCATGTACTTATATACAGGTATATTTCCTCGCGCTTGCTGCTTTGATTGACGATTTTCGCTGACAACAGAGGACAGACACAATCAAAAGTTGTGGCGACTTACGATAGTTCGGATTTGTATAGTATTGCTTGCAGCTTGATGCTGTGCAGACATTGTACAGCAATGCGATCGACACGAACAATAGAATACGACCGAGCATGTTTCAGATGATGGTGCTGAATATTCAGGCTGTGCACTAAGATTATCTGCAAAAGTAAAATGTCCCCATTGAAACAATGATGTGTTCAACCGATTTTGACGCAAATAGCGTTGCTGAACACAAATAAAGCGAATAAACAAAAATGAGCAACGCGGGAAAAATGTAAACCCACCTGTTGCGAAATAATGCTCGTGGCACTTCTTCGTGATTGTTAAAAGTGTACGCCCGCGTTCGTGCGGTATTTCGATGACGCAAATACCGGCAAACGTAAATAATCTGCGTTACAACTCAATCACGAACTGAGTAGGTATACTCTGGCAATTCTTTTGGGAGAAACTTTTCAACCGCGTGGCCTGATCCGTAAAGCGCATTATGCGTGCACTTTGGCTACGGAAGTCACGTGACCGCTGTAGCCAGTGCACGCATCATGCGCTTTACGGATCAGGCAACGCGTTTGAAAAGTTTCTCCCAAAAGAAATGTCAGAGTATACAGTATGTTGTTCTGCACTGCGTTGCATTTGTCACCCACCTGCTCAACACTGCGTGTGCAAAGAATACGCATCTATACGCCTGCTGAGTGGGCGCACATATAGAATTAAGCGCACAACTGAAAGTGCACGTACAGTCTGCAAAGATTGATTGGGAGGGAACTTTGAAATTTGTGGTGAGTGTTTGATGCAGGAGTTTTCCAGCACGTCGCATCCATGTTGGATACCTTTGAAACGTGTTGAACCAGGTGCGGGGGGACCTGGAAATAGCCCGGGCGCGCCGCGGCCCTGTGACGATGGTTTCATTACACAGCAGTGCAATAAAACAAAAGGATGCCAAAATCGCATGATTTTTATTCTGGTTCATCGCTAAGATGTCCAAAAAATCGCGCACCACGCTCAACTGTTCATCGTTTTTCAGTGTTTCGTGGGCGTGGAAATGGGCGAATCTTTTCCCTATCTACATTTAACTATGGCTTGCATCTCGGCCAGAGTTTGCATAAACACTGGGTGAAAATGATGTTTTGACGAATTTTAAGAAGCACTTAGATAAAGACGACTTTTGGGATGGGCCACCCTGAGCTACAACAACCCATTTCCGCCATGGGTTAAACATTAATCCTGAGAAACAATTTTTAATTTGTTGATAATTTTATTCTGCAGGTCTGAGCAGCCATTCCTGCACAAGGTTGCGGAAAGACGGTGCACTGGTCATTGGCAGATTAGGTGGATTGCGCACACAACGTAGACACTCGGCCGTCCTGCAGATTAGAGGTGAGGAGGATATGGAGTTTGTGGTCATTCTGGTATAAATGTACAGTATGTAGGTTATGCGCGCGATGTATACATGATAACAATAACTGGTTTTCGATTCATACGGTATGAATTATGCAGCATGTTTTTGGTTCCGTTTTCGACCTGCTCTCGCAGACCGACGGTACACCGGTTTATCGTTAGTGCGAATGCACAAAATGGCCACGCAACCACAAGAACAAGCACGTACATATGAACAACACCAGAATGTTTGGCATCAATGCTCGATATCCAAACTTGGTGGTCAGATCTGTCGGATTTGCATTGGTCACGCGTCTTGCTTGTGTGTGGCAATTTAGTACCGCCACACTGCCACACATATCGACAAGCAGGGCCAGGGTTGGATTAAAAAATTTTTTTATTATCGAACTTTTTTAAAAAAAACTTTTTAAAATTTTTTTTTTAAAAATCACTTTTTTTTATTCCGGGCCCCCAAAAAATTGGTTTCTTGAAGAATGAAATTTCTGAAATCATGTTAGTTAGGTATGTTTTGAGGGACACTAAAGAGAACTTTTTCACTGACTTGCATGTTTACGTCGATCACCCTTTGGTCATGACTTTGAGCACCTCGAAGGTAACTCTGTGGGTATATGTGACAGAGGGAAGACCAGGCTTCTGTTTGTGAATTTGGGGATAAATTTGAAGAGAGATAAAGACTAAAACCATGCTCATTTTGTGTCACAAAAACAGCAAATGACTAATCCACGACCACTGCAAACAGGCGAGCAACGTGGAGTCTGTCGATAGCTTACGACACGCTCAATAACTGTACAGTATATGGTATGGGGTGTCCTATATTATACATGCAGCGGTTGTTGGGATGTCTGGGAACTGTACGAGTCCATCACAACACCATTTCAAACTGAAATATAAGCGCCGCAGGCAATTTTTTGAGAATCATGAGTAATAAAACACATGAAAACATGCCTTTTTACCTTAAAAAAAGTCGGAAAATAACGAAAAAAAGTGAAAAAATAATAAAAAAAGTGGACTTACTTTTTAAAATTTTAAAATAAAAAAAGTAAAAACAAAATTTTTTTTTTTACAAAAAAATTTTTACTTTTTTTTAATCCAACCCTGCCGACAAGCGTTTACTGTGGTCAACTGAAAAATACCCAGTCTCGAACTGCGATAATACTGACCCCTGTCAGTCACCCTTGTTGCATCAGGCAACCACCGATCTCAGTGGACTATAACCAACCACGAGATCGAGGTCGAGTCCCGCAGTGGTCACAGTGCGCTGCCAGCGGGCACACACGGACACGGATTGGCGCTGGTGGGTGGCAGGATGGAGCAACATGGCTGTATGCCTGTTGAGTATGTCAAGGTACGAGGCTAATTCTATTGTAGTCCACGCATATGCACATACTCCGTTCGCCTGTCAACTCCAAGACGTAGATAAGCGCGAGAAACCGTACACGCATGACAAGCGTCGACGACATGTGAGTATGTAGGCACGGGTTTCGCACGTACGAAAGTGCGAAAATGCAGCATAAAAATTGCGTCATCTTTTTGCTACGATTTAATCTGCCATGCCTCCTCTCCCTGCTGTCAGAAACAGACCGACATATTCGCCCTCAATGACGTTTTTTTGGTTTTCATTTCGCACATTATTCAGTTTCCGCACATTTCGACGCCGAAAAAAGCGAAAATCAACGTCGACAAACTGAATCTTCGGCCAACTTCGCAAAGCGGAAAGTTGCAGGCGGAAAGCAGACGATATCAAATTGCCGTGCCGCTCAAAGACGGACACTTTTTGTTGCATGGAGGGGAAGGTTGGCACAAAAATAGGAATAAAAATAAAAATTGTGCGATCGCTGTCTTAATGGCTGAAAGTGTATATTCGGGGATTGGACAGGACAGCAGCGGTGGTATGTCGCCAATAATCATCTGATATCCTTTACGTCGTTTAAATTTAGCGACACAAATGTCACGCATGATTCCGAATGTCTCGGAGCACTACGCCTAGAATTCAGATTAATTCTGCTCCCTACAATGAAATTTTTATCTTCTCTGGTTAGCAACAGACTAAAATTTGTCGCGAAAAAGCCACCCTGTAGTTGCTTTTTAACTCAGGGTTCAACGACATGAACCTCAAAGCATCACATCCACGACGGGACATTCTGCTCTGGCAGCACACAGCTGATGTTTCAATGGTTAGTCAAATATTTGGGTGCTTTCGCAGCAGGAAACCCGTTCATGACGATGACCTGGTGCACCACTTTATTGAAAATAGATTTGATGTTGACGCAAACAACCCGCTCCCATTATTGGGCGAGTATATATTATATTCTATTGAGTGTTCGCCGAACAACGAAGAAAAGTTGATAATGGTATTGGTCGCACAATGACCATATAAGAATTCATCAAATCAATCCTGATTTTCAGGTTCAGTCACTCTTAACCACTGTGCTATTTGTGATTCTCACGAAACATTTTCAGCTAAAAATAATCTGGCAGATCAGCCACGTTGCCGCAGGTCAGAAACATTCTCTTTACGACATGCTTTCGGTGTAATTTTCGAAACGGTGTAAAGGTCAGTTGGGCGTAAAGGTCGGCGTAAAGTTCGGTCGAAAGCTCGGTCGGCGTAGCTCGGTGTAAACGTGAAACATTGCCTGTTATTAACGTGGAATGTTTCAAGTTTACACCGAGGTCTATCATACTGAGCTGTCGACCGAGCTTTTCACCGACCTTTACACCCAACCTTTACACCGTTTCGAAAATATCACCCTTTGTGTGCGATTACGCAACGCAACGTCATTGCGATGTCACTTTCCCTCTTTACGATTCAGGAAAAAAATTGACAAATTCTTATAAAGTCATTGTGCGACCAATACATACCTGAGTTTGACCAAATGAAGCTCCAAAGGGACTTTGTTTACCAAAGACGTTCCAGCTACATGTGCTATCTCTGTTGTTATCATTCCCATCGGTGCATGGTATAGTAGCACTACGCCAACACGTGCCCCGATTTCGGAGGTGGCAGATTATGGTGAAACATTCAGACGTGGCTGCTGATTTGGGAAACGTTGCACGTTGCAGAGTATGATGTACAACGTGGTGCATGATGATTTTCTCTTTCTATTCGTTTTGCAAGCACACCACCTCCGACATCTGGTTCGTGTCGGCGCAGTTTGCGTTCATGTTCATTTTTTTGACCGATCGATCGAACATTTTTTTTCGCAGAAATCCGACATCAAGACGTGCGCGAGCAATTGGTCGTTTGTGAACGGAGCGCCGCACAATGGATGCAATGGAGTGCCACGACTGAGCGGGCATTGTGCACAGGTGGGTCCATGACGGTTGTTGTAATGTTGGCCATAGGAGGGAAGAAACATTGGCTACTTTCTGACAACTTCTGAGTCGGAACCAAAACATATGAATAACACCCGGGACTGCTCATTTGGCATTCTCAGGCACAAAAAGGCATCGAGAATGGCTGTTCATGTCCATGCATTAGAGGGAGTGCCAGAAATTTTCGAAGACAGCGCCGAATCGTTTCAAAATCTGAAGTTTTACCCAAAACAAACAAATATAATAATTTGGTTTTTGGAACATCCGATCCGAAGTTTGACTCAAATTTTTGCTTTGGGCAGATGGACAATTGAGCCTGCCTTGCGCAATCAGGCAACGAGCCAGCTGGCTGATGTTTCAGCTGGTAGACGGTCGAGTGCTCGTGTTCGGTGGATTCAGTGACGATTGGCAGTTGAATACGACCATGTACAAAATTGAATATCAGAAAGAACGCGATGAAGTGAATGAATGATGGTTGAATAATTATGTATTTTGTACAGTCTTGCCCTCGTTTTAGTCACCTTATCGGATTGGAATCCGCCAGATTCGTGAATTGAATTTATTCACCATAAACCGTGTTATTTGAGGCGATTAGCTTACGGCGGGACGGTTAGCGCCCCGTGTAGAGGTGGACTTTTGCGATGGACGGGTTGCGCCATGCACGTACGTATGGCTGTTTTACGCAACTGAAAAGAATAGTGGGAAACGAAAAAAACAGAAAATATGGTTTTGGTTTTAAAGGACTGAAGTTGCGTTCGCAGTAAACCTTGACAAATAATCCACGAGTAACGACATTTTTCACTTTCTGCTGTTTTGTTCCGTTTGCATTTTGCATTTGTTATTTGTTGCTTTTGTTTATCTGTCACCGACATTTCCGTTGTGTTGATCAACAGCTGTTATCAAATAACTTTATGGTGTCTATTTTTTCATTTTTAACGGTTTATTGACGACAATGTTGTTCACTGAGACAATGTTGTTTATTGGTTGTTCACTGAAAACACCATGTTACGAGCTTTTTGAATGAGATATTGTGGAGTTCTATTATTATACGTTTGATAGGCTTTGAGTTTGACAAAATGACATTCGGCAATTATGCTTGTGAATTATTGTCTGTATTATTATTCTTACAAGTTGTATGTATGTACTTGTTTGTCTCTGAGAGACGTTAATTGATTAAACTCTATCATATCGTGATTCATTCAAATCCTGGGACGTGTACGGTACATAATCTGGGTTCCAGAAAGTGACGTGATCGGGATACGCCATGTGCGAGTGGCATGTAATAGCGGTTGGATTTGGAGCACAAACTTTCATGTTTCCGACGGTTACATTTGGTCAACGGAGCCGGAGCGTTGGCAAGCAGTTCTGCTGCTGTGCGCGGATCGCTCATCCTGAATTGCTGAGCACGTTTTCGTTGACTGTATATTTATACAAATTAGTACATTTCACTGGTTTCAACTCCAAGTATCAACTTTCACCAACCTAGCCCCTGCGCGATTCTGATCTCCTTGCTTGGCTGCTGGACGGCTGTTGAAAAAATGCTTATGAGCCTCATCTTGGGCTTGAAAACGGAATCAAAGGCAGCTAAGAGAACGCTTCAATCAAATTGGTTGCGTATAGTCCAGCCACGAACTCATGAGACGATTTTTTTTTTGAAATTGGCTTGTGCGGATCCAGCAATGTTCCGGTTCCACGTATTTCGGAAATGAAAGAAAGAGAAACGCACGTATTTTTTAAAAACACGCTCTCCACTCGGTGCGTAAATTCCCTTTTGACTCCCAAAACATTTGTGTGCTGAACAATGCTGCTGTTCGCGTAAGCACGCAACAAATTGAGGTCAGCCAGCTGGAACTTGTCATCATCTCCCTCAGCCAATCTCTTTCTTTTGTTTGCGAAAACACGTGTATCTGGAGCATTTTTGAACGCGGCCAAGCAAGCTTTAAAAAAAGTCGTCTCATGAGCTGGTGGCTGGACTATACAGTTTGCGTCAAACGGCACAACAATATGAACGGACATTATGTAATTATTACCAAACAACAGAACACTTTCCGCATGACAAGATCATAAAAGGCTCCAGACTGATCGTGATTTTTTGATTTTTTCCCAATTCCTACGAACTAATCACCAACTTCCGCTTTCCCCCAAGTGACCCGGATTTGACCAAACCAAAACAGGAAAAACAGCAAACTTTTTCGAAAATTATAATTTACCAACGAAAAGTGCACAAGCGCTCCATCGTGGAATGTGGCGAATCAGTGTCTGGTCGACCTGCAGACAGGGGCCGGACTCAGCGGGCATTCCTTCCGCATGTACCCGGTTACAAAGTGTGTCTACATGGGAGAAGGTAAGCCGGCTTTTTGGCATTTTGAACAACGCGTTCATACCCCATGACTGCACCCAGGGTTGGGGAAAAAATTTTTAAACAAGTTTAAAAAAAATTTTTTTTTAATTTTTTTAAAAAGTCTCAGATTCGGGGAAGTTTTACCAAATTTGCCTAAAAAAACGCGCAAAATCGCGAAAAAATGCAACTTAGTTGACAAGTCACTTTTGTGACTTGTCAACTAAGTTTTTGGTTTGCATCACTTGTTTCGATGCGATCCAAAAGTCTGTGCTTGTTATGGACCTATGGTTGCTGCTCAGTGGTATCAGACACGACAAGTCGAATAAGCAAGATTCACTCATAAACCATACAGAATTGAGAATATAAGCTGCAGAAATACTTGCCGGGTCGCTGAATCAGTCGCATATGACCGACCCGGTGGGGTATGACATCAAAGTACCATGTAAGTACATGCATACTGTGTCTCATGTATCACGGGAAGGTATAATGACATCATTTGGGGCATCTTTGATACCAAATACATGCCCCAAAAGTGATTTTGTGAAGAAAATTTTTCGACCCTTGAGAAAAAATGCAAAAAATAACCCCCAAGAAGGCCATTTTTAGACGTTTTAGAACATTTTGTTCCCCGAAAAATTTTAAGAACAAAATTATTTTTAAAAAATTTTTTTTCAAAAACCTTTTTTTAAAAAATTTTTTTTGCCCAACCCTGACTTCACCATGAAAACTAGTTCAGGAGCCTGCCGCCCCGACTCGTGTCCAGCGGGTGAACTGTGTCAATCGTTGACCTTCCTGCGTCGTTGGTGCGCAAAGAATGGCCGTATTGGACGTATTGGTGCGTGCAATCCCGTGCGCGAGGCAGCCACAGTTGGATGTTTCACGCCGCAAGATTGGGTGAGCCGACCGACGAAAAGTGTCGTTTTCTTAATCACAACGCTTTGTGGTTTTTTACCGTTCTATCACCGGTTATTGCAGCCAGAAACAGGCAGACTGCACTGCGTCATGTACATATAGTTTCTCAATTGTTGGATTTCTCAATTTTCAGCTTTCAGATGAGTTTCAGTCTGTTGTCCTACAATTGGGGCCCGACCAGAGGTTCTCTTGGGGTTAGGCTTAGGCTCAGATTCGGGCCTGCACTGATTGTTGGGCTTAGGTTATGCTTACACTAAGTGTGCTGATAAGAATCTTGCGTTCCTGATCGACTTTGCACACTCCGATTTTGAACTACTACATACATAACAAAAACATGTAGTAGTTTGCAGTGGCACATTATGTATGCTCAACATCGCAAAAAAGACCAGAGCCGCGCATCCCTACACAGATTTGGGGACAATATAAGGCGCGATTTTGAAGAAATTGGCCCGTCCACAGAAAAAAAGTGCCAACTTTTGACCCCGAAAAGGGCCATTTTGGACATTTAAGCCCACTTTGGGCAACCTTTTTTATTGAGAAAAAGAGAAATCTGAGCTTCAAAAATTTTTTAAATTTTTTTTTAAAGTGGAGTTTTGGAAACAACCCTGGTGGAAATTGTTAACCACACTGAAAGGAGAGGCTGGTGATCAGTGGAAGCTTTTAACCTTGAAAGACCTTCGTATACTTTGTACAGAAGCGAATGCGTTAAATTTGTGCCCAGGCGTGGCACTGACGTTTACGATACATCGCTTATGGTCGCGAGCGAATAATGCAGCTTCATTGCGTATACAATATTATTTTCTTTCAGTTCGGGGACAAGTTTCCTCTCATGGCCCCAGAAGAATATTGAAGTACAAGGTTGCGTGCAAACAAATTATCAGTTCCGACCGCCTGAAATATGTCACTGGTATGTACTAGCTCTATCAGTCACAACATGTTAACAAGGAGGACGACGCTTTTTTCCTATCAGGTGTGTATAATCATTCTTGTTTCCTCCGTTGCAATATTTGCGTCCCGTTGTTCGTTTTTATCATTGAGATCTGGCCCCAGGCCTCTTGATGGAATTGGCCAGGACCTTCAACGATATTCATGAAGCACTGTTAATCTCGGTTGTCTCCTTCAACTCTTTTATGCACACACAGAGTATGCCAGAATTTTAAAAAAATAAAAAATTGGCAAACGTACGTCGTGTATTCACAGACATATTCACACTGAGTCCACTATGCACCGTGGTCAAAAGTGTAGCACGGTATCATGAATTATTCGATCTGGTTTTTTGTTGAATTATTGGCAACCCTGAAGCTGGGACGTCGCCTTGGCCTTACAGTTGGTTGATGCGGTGGGTAATATGTAGTATTCAGTTGCTTGGTACACGTTCTTTGAGGGCCCCAACGCGATTGGGTTAGCGGCTTAAACTATCTCGCTATCCCTAAAAGCGTTGAGGCGTCACAGAAGAACATTTTCGATTGCGCTGGACGGAATTATTGGTTGATGCGCTGGGTGATCACTGTGTGCACATACTCCTCTGCACGCCAGGCCTGTTCCAATCTTGCAGCCCGGAAGGCACAACCAAGATGGATGCATACTGGTCATGCATCGGTGTATCTCATTCTTGCAGCCCGGAAGGCACAACCAAGACTGAGAAAGTGCTGAATGATACTGGACGGAATAATTAATTGATGCGCTGGGTGATCATTGTGTGCACATACTCCTCTGCACGCCAGGCCTGTTCCAATCTTGCAGCCCGGAAGGCACAACCAAGAATGGATGCATGCTGGTCATGCATCGGTGTATCTCATTCTTGCAGCCCGGAAGGCACAACCAAGACTGAGAAAGTGCTGAATGATACTGGACGGAATAATTAATTGATGCGCTGGGTGATCATTGTGTGCACATACTCCTCTGCACGCCAGGCCTGTTCCAATCTTGCAGCCCGGAAGGCACAACCAAGATGGATGCATACTGGTCATGCATCGGTGTATCTCATTCTTGCAGCCCGGAAGGCACAACCAAGACTGAGAAAGTGCTGAATGATACTGGACGGAATAATTAATTGATGCGCTGGGTGATCATATTGTCCACATACTCCTCTGCACGCCAGGCCTGTTCCAATCTTGCAGCCCGGAAGGCACAACCAAGATGGATGCATACTGGTCATGCATCGGTGTATCTCATTCTTGCAGCCCGGAAGGCACAACCAAGACTGAGAAAGTGCTGAATGATACTGGACGGAATAATTAATTGATGCGCTGGGTGATCATTGTGTGCACATACTCCTCTGCACGCCAGGCCTGTTCCAATCTTGCAGCCCGGAAGGCACAACCAAGATGGATGCATACTGGTCATGCATCGGTGTATCTCATTCTTGCAGCCCGGAAGGCACAACCAAGACTGAGAAAGTGCTGAATGATACTGGACGGAATAATTAATTGATGCGCTGGGTGATCATTGTGTGCACATACTCCTCTGCACGCCAGGCCTGTTCCAATCTTGCAGCCCGGAAGGCACAACCAAGAATGGATGCATGCTGGTCATGCATCGGTGTATCTCATTCTTGCAGCCCGGAAGGCACAACCAAGACTGAGAAAGTGCTGAATGATACTGGACGGAATAATTAATTGATGCGCTGGGTGATCATTGTGTGCACATACTCCTCTGCACGCCAGGCCTGTTCCAATCTTGCAGCCCGGAAGGCACAACCAAGATGGATGCATACTGGTCATGCATCGGTGTATCTCATTCTTGCAGCCCGGAAGGCACAACCAAGACTGAGAAAGTGCTGAATGATACTGGACGGAATAATTAATTGATGCGCTGGGTGATCATTGTGTGCACATACTCCTCTGCACGCCAGGCCTGTTCCAATCTTGCAGCCCGGAAGGCACAACCAAGATGGATGCATACTGGTCATGCATCGGTGTATCTCATTCTTGCAGCCCGGAAGGCACAACCAAGACTGAGAAAGTGCTGAATGATACTGGACGGAATAATTAATTGATGCGCTGGGTGATCATTGTGTGCACATACTCCTCTGCACGCCAGGCCTGTTCCAATCTTGCAGCCCGGAAGGCACAACCAAGAATGGATGCATGCTGGTCATGCATCGGTGTATCTCATTCTTGCAGCCCGGAAGGCACAACCAAGACTGAGAAAGTGCTGAATGATACTGGACGGAATAATTAATTGATGCGCTGGGTGATCATTGTGTGCACATACTCCTCTGCACGCCAGGCCTGTTCCAATCTTGCAGCCCGGAAGGCACAACCAAGATGGATGCATACTGGTCATGCATCGGTGTATCTCATTCTTGCAGCCCGGAAGGCACAACCAAGACTGAGAAAGTGCTGAATGATACTGGACGGAATAATTAATTGATGCGCTGGGTGATCATTGTGTGCACATACTCCTCTGCACGCCAGGCCTGTTCCAATCTTGCAGCCCGGAAGGCACAACCAAGATGGATGCATACTGGTCATGCATCGGTGTATCTCATTCTTGCAGCCCGGAAGGCACAACCAAGACTGAGAAAGTGCTGAATGATACTGGACGGAATAATTAATTGATGCGCTGGGTGATCATTGTGTGCACATACTCCTCTGCACGCCAGGCCTGTTCCAATCTTGCAGCCCGGAAGGCACAACCAAGATGGATGCATACTGGTCATGCATCGGTGTATCTCATTCTTGCAGCCCGGAAGGCACAACCAAGACTGAGAAAGTGCTGAATGATACTGGACGGAATAATTAATTGATGCGCTGGGTGATCATTGTGTGCACATACTCCTCTGCACGCCAGGCCTGTTCCAATCTTGCAGCCCGGAAGGCACAACCAAGAATGGATGCATGCTGGTCATGCATCGGTGTATCTCATTCTTGCAGCCCGGAAGGCACAACCAAGACTGAGAAAGTGCTGAATGATACTGGACGGAATAATTAATTGATGCGCTGGGTGATCATTGTGTGCACATACTCCTCTGCACGCCAGGCCTGTTCCAATCTTGCAGCCCGGAAGGCACAACCAAGATGGATGCATACTGGTCATGCATCGGTGTATCTCATTCTTGCAGCCCGGAAGGCACAACCAAGACTGAGAAAGTGCTGAATGATACTGGACGGAATAATTAATTGATGCGCTGGGTGATCATTGTGTGCACATACTCCTCTGCACGCCAGGCCTGTTCCAATCTTGCAGCCCGGAAGGCACAACCAAGATGGATGCATGCTGGTCATGCATCGGAGTATCCCATTCTTGCAGCCCGGAAGGCACAACCAAGACTGAGAAAGTGCTGAATGATGCAGGACGGAATAATTGTTGATGCGCCGAGAAAGTGCTGAATGATGTTTGTGCTGAACAAACCTACTCGTTTATATAGCACACAGACCCAACAGTGATTGGCTGTTGGTTCAGCCCATAATCCCCTCCTCTTTGTGCAAAACGGGCTCACAGTGTCAACCAGCAGGCATAATCCGGCTCAAGCTGTGCACATATGTAATGTGTGACAGATACTTTGGCGCCCAATTTTGAGCACATATACCTGCATGCTACTCCCGCTATTCTGCTGATCGCAAATACAGGCTAATTGCCTAAGCGTCAACCCATGGTGTCGACCTATGGTGTCAACCTGGTGCTGAAGCCATTTTACCCAACAAATGCACAGGGCTTACGTGTATTGGATATTCCGACGCCAAAACACGTCACGTGACCGATTCCAGGCGGCATTTAGCAATTCCGCTGTTGTTTTTTTCGAATGTTTCGACACATTAATGCTAATTTTCGAACAGCAGCAATAAGCAAGCGCAAGCAAATGTTTCAATAGGCGGCCATATCCTATCACGGGTGCAACGGGCGCATTACGGGCTCAAGTGGCACGGGCGCATTACAGAGTGTGCAAATATAAATGCAGCAGCGACAGCAGCGACCATCTATCTATGCGTCGCTACAGTTTAGGACTCATGTTTCACGGCTCCGAATTAGTTGTTTATACACATTAGCGCATTTTCATATGCAAAAGCGTAACAGTTGGTTACAGGTACACATTTTTGTACGTTAGCCTGTGAACGTAACAAATCAATTGTTGTGCATTTCGAGCTGTGAAATCTTCGTCCGCGGGGACCCATGCAACGCATCGTTGTATGAGTGGCCTTGAGTCATGCTTTCTTACTGCAAACAGTTTGATTTCTTCTGTGGCTTTGAACTGGACGACCAAAATGATTCAATATTTCACACGCCTCAGGATGTATAAGCACTGCAGCGTAATGGCTGCGCATGCCTGTTGTGTAAAGGTGAACGAACTGCTTTTAGGCACACTGACACCCGTTCAGTTTTTGCTCTTTACTTACGTTTTGTCATCTTTGACCCATCTACTCGCAAAAAATTTATCGTATTCAAGCTTCCAATGTTGATCATTGACGTCGTCTTTACCGTTTTTGACACGGTTTGTTCACTGTACCGGCATTTATTATAGCATGCTGCATTTGCAATTATTGTTATTATAATTATAATATCTTTTATACGATCTAACAGTCTGTGCTTGATATGGTCCGATGATTGCTGCTCTGTGCTATCAGACACAACAGTTTGTGGTCGAATAAGCAAGATTCGTTCATAAACCACACGGAACTGTTTACTGTACTGCACACCCTGTACTGTTTCGTCAGAATTGAGAGATATTCGTATAGGGCATGCCATATCAGACGCAACGGGCGTGTGGCATTTTTTTGCTATGCTGTACGTGCGCACGTAATGCGCCCGTTGCGCCCGTGATACGATATGGCCGATAGGCAGATTTACAACAAAATATACATCCCCATTTGGGACTTACGATTTCCCAACGCGATCGGTTGCGTTCCATAAAGGCGCTTTGCTGATGTTTCAAAAAAACACACGGCCTGTGTACGTCCCACGCACAGTTTGTGTATTGGTCGCACAATGACCACATAAGAATTCATCAAATGAATCCTGATTTCCAGGTTCAGTCACTCTTAACCACTGTGCTATTTGAGATTCTCACGAAACATTTTCATAAAACATCCCCACTTTCCCTCTTTACGATTCAGGAAAAAAATTTGACCAATTCTTATAAAGTCATTGTGCAGTGCGCAGTCCAATGATAACATAATTTCGACGGCATATGCTAATCGAACATGGGCGCATATTTGTACGGTGCATGATTTGCCCATAGCATGGTAATTTGCGTGTTTTTGGCTGGCATTTACATTCAACAAGTCGTCCGTCAGATTCGGTGCCACATCCACGATCTTACGCGAACAGCAACGTCGTTCAACACATAAATGTTTTGGGAGTCAAAATGGAATTTACGCACCGAGGTGGAGAGCGTGTTTTTAAAAAATACATGCGTTTCTCTTTCTTTTGTTAGCGAAAACAAGTGTAACCAGATCATTTTTTGAGTCTGGCCAAGCAAGCTTTAAAAAAAGTCGTCTCATGAGCTCGTGGTTGGACTATACTAGAATCACGATACCGATGGCCTGCAGCAATATCAACAACAGAACAATAGCCTCACACACGACTGGAAAACAGATAAACGAGAGTGAAGACACCAACTTTTGAACCCTCCGCGCAAACATGGGCGCCTGTCGCATCGAACATTCGGAGTAATCTGGACGTCTGTATTGCGGGGGGCTCTATTCCGTGGGGGCTGTATTTAGGTTTTACGGTACACTGCCCCCAAGGGTACCTTGCAGCAATTTGCCTGCCACTGCACTGCCGACACCGACCGTTCAAATTTTTCCGACACCGTCTTCGGCGGTTTTTTTTGTCGAAAAAAACTAAAAAAATTAGTGCAACGGCGGCGCGCGTTTCGATATCTGTTGGTATCTTTTCTCTTGCAAACAATTTTCTTTTCTCATTTTTTCCGTGATGCACAACGAATCGGATGCAAAAAAAGAGCGGCCGAACTCATCTGATGCTGTTATCTGCAGACTGCATCGGATAGCATCCGTCAAACTTTTTTCTTGTGGCTGAATTGGCAGAAGCAGCGGATGTCACAGTATACAAAATAGGGTTCAAACAGTGTGCTTTCATGTGTGGTGGTTTATTTTTGGAAAGTGTTGTGCCTCCGGGAGTGTTAATGGAGCTACTTTTTGGAGATCATTTTCACATTGTTTTTGGGTGGGCATATGCTGTGAAACATCGTCCGAACATATTGCATCGTCTTCTGTTTACTACAGCACTTAGGTATACATTTTGTTAAAGTTTCAGGTCAATATCTAATGTCATGCTTCAGTTATTCAATAAATATTCATTTCCGGTCGACCCCCAAAAATGACCAAAATTTCCAACTTTGGACGCTTGTGCGTTGCTCAATATCAGGAATTTCTGGATAAAAATTTGTATTCGTTTATTACGATTCATAAGGATGCATTTGAGCCCAAAAGTAGAAATTCGATTTCTGTGTATCACTCTCACATAGAAACCTGGTTCACCCATTCGGTCAAATGTTCATATATATTATAGTATCATGTCTTCATTATAATTACAATTTCCCTCTCCACAATTCTGTATATTCGCAAACATAGATGTTCACATCACGAAGGAAAGGTTATGGATTAAACAATAGATAAATCAGCTACCCTCGTTGCGCAGGCGCGGCAGGCTGCTATCTTTTGTAATTGAGCCGCCTGCGCATGCATACGCCTGAAGGCGCGGCAGGCTCTGCCGCCAATCAGCCAAAAGTGCAACTGGTTCTGTACATGCGTGCAGAATGTTTTCATTTTCTAAGCCGTATGTGTATCCAGACGGTTCACAGTGCGTTAATAAACTTATTTGTCATCAGTTTTCTGGTTGACGGACTTTTGTTTTGATGGTTTATGCATGTTCATCACTTTTGCTAGTATTGAGGTGCATTGAGGTGCGATGCTGTGGTCGGTTGCCAAACGTGCGTGGGTGAGCGACCCGGAACAGCCTTTGATAGCTGGAGCCGGATGAAATGGTTGTATGTATTGTGTGCCCAACGAACCAGTTACTCTAATGGACGTTTGAAAACAAGATGGTTGAAAAAAAATTTATTGTTGTTTTTTAAACACAAAGTCACTGTTTTTTAAAACACAAAAAATAACTTTTTTTGAAAAATTGTTTTAGCTGGAAAAAGTAGCGCAAACGCTGTTTCAGGTGAAATAGAGGCGCTGCACGAAATTTTTTGAAAACTCAAAAATTTTTCGTCACGTGACCCCTCACGTGGCGGGGATCATCAATGTAGGAAGACGATTCGGTTATTCTAGCGGGATCTGAACGTGACTCGGTACGACTATTTTATTTATCAGTGTTTGTCGGGCTCTGGCTGGCTCATCAAAAATTTTTTTACATTTTTTTAATTTAACTACTGTTTTTTTGGAACAACCCTGCTTACATATGTACTTATGTGATTGTTTCATCGACGTAACCAATCAAGAGCTTTTGCAGGGCGGGATTCTCAGAAAATACTATGCGTACAGTTATCGTGGTGGTTTAGTTGCAGTTTGTTGGCGATTAAATACAAACCGGGAGTTTTGGAACGAACATGGTGGACAACTATACGCTACGCATCAATAAAATGGCACCATACGGCATTGACGTACTCCAATGCGGTGTCACGTCGAAGGATCACTACCTCACTCGGTCGTGCCCTTATCCGGGCTTCGTTCTTGAGCTGTTCCACTTTATTAGCATCAAATCCAGTCTTCACTTTGAATTCACCGAACACATTTACGAGTCAACAACCATGGATGACATATTCGGAAATAAAACTACTGATTTGGGTTAGTAGCGGTGGCAGTCCAGATATGGTTTGGCATGATCGTGTAGGCCAAAATCTAAGTTGTACTCCCTCATGAGTACACAAATCATACTAGTTTTACGCTTGATGTTAACGCCAAGCCTGAAGCTACTTGGTGCTTGGTTGAGTTTAGCAGAACATGATAGTGCAATCAAAAAAGATAGCCATGATATTAGGTTCCGCGACATAATCAACAACAGCTGGTCAGGCGTTAGCTGTGTTTCTTTTCAGATCCATACGGATACAGGCACTATAAGGAGTTTGCGATGGCACGGTACTCGGCCATACCGTTGTATCACAGTCGCTTTACGTTTCTGGCATTTGACCGTCCGTCGCAAGTGGATTCATCAACCATCTTGGAGATTTTTACACCCAAATTGTGGATCACGGCCGTATGCTGTTTTTTCGCCGTGAAGACATATGAAAAATTGATGTCGAACAGGTCAATACCGGAAACCCTGTGGCGAACGAATAAACTCGGTAAATGGTTGGCGCCAATATTGCGTCTGTTGATAACCGTGTTCACTTTCGACCTCTATGCCAACGGCATTCTTGCCGGACTAATGACAATGGAGCAGAGACAATTATTCGACAATTTTAAAGAACTGAACGAATTGATACGAACCAAAAGGATAACCGTACTGGCTTGGTCAGAACTGGGTGAATTGGACGAATTGATCAAGGCAAACAGGATAGCAAGGTGTGTGCAAAAACATTGATAACTGAAGGAAACGCATCTTTATCGCATTTTTAAGGGAGAACATCAGTCATTTATGCTCTACATATCGTCACTTTTGGTCTGACATAGTCACTTGTAACACAAGCGAATAAGTCGCTTAGCAGCAAGATTTCGGTGACATAGACACTTTTCACCTTGTGCATCTCACGATCAGCTCTCGAATGCATACAATATCTCTATTTCTCAAATTTGGGTTTTTCAAATTTTTTCAAATTTTATGAAATCTATTTGTGTCCATAACTGGCTGAATTGATTTTCTTTTCAGCAGAATCTTACACTCAAATATGATGTTGCAGGACTCACGGACTTTGGTACGATGAGGATATCGATGATTTAGCAGAAGCTCTGCAGGTCAATCCACCTGAAGATCTCATGAAGTATTATATTCAGACGACATCCACTGGTATGACTAAATTGGGCGGTATGCTGCAAAGCGGCGAATATGTGGCATTCGATACCCGTGAAGGTAACGAAGCGTTGAGATACTGGTTTTGCAATCTGCGAAACGTTGATTTGGGCAGTGACCGAGTGATGACCGCACCAATTCACTTGATGTTTGGTGAACGAACGCCGCAAGTCGTGGTCGATCACATTGATGGACTGCTGTTGAAATATCAACATGTTCTGACGACGATGGAAGCGAAATACATGGCCTATGTGAAGAGCAGAAACAAGGCCTGCTCGAATGACAAATTGGGGCTGCACCCATTCATGCTCAGCCTCACGCAATGCACGGCGATGTTTTATATGTTGATGGTTGGATGTGGAATTGCCTGCGCGATGTTAACAATAGAGAAGGTAACGTTTTCTGTGCATCACTACTTTAAAGGGTGGTTCGGACGTCACACAGCACCTTATTTTCTTGGGCGGAAATGAAAGGCAGCATCGACTTGACATTTTTGCGAAATCTGCGCTTTCCAACAGGCTAGTTCGTGAAATCGAGTGTTACATTTGGAATAAAATTAAATACTGTTTCGGCATCAAATTCCGAATGAATTCATAATGTCTCGGTCTGGACAGATTGAGTGAAGTGCCGAACCTGGTGCCTATATTTGATTTCGTCCCCAAAGCAGCAATCTCGATTTCACGACTTCGAAGGCGTGGTTTCTTGGAAACAATGTCAGCACAGTGCTGTCTTTTAAACCACACAAAAAAATGGACGTGGAAACACGTGGACCAATCAGCGCGCGAGCATTTGTTCTTTGTTCTCTGAGAGAACGAATAGTATAGTTGGGCCTAATGGATGGGATCAGAACATCACGTGTTCCGAATTGTGACAGTGTTCGTCTAGCATTGTAATTTTTGAGTATGCGACATGAAATATAAATAAGCAAACCAAACCCTGCAGAAAGTTGGAATATATGATTATTGCTTCACCAAGCCGCTATATATCCCTCATGGATTATTGATAAATGAACACCACTTTTGCACTTGGCAACAGCTTGCACGAATCAGACATCACACAACAAATAAAAGTAGCTATTCGGGACTCAAATTTTGTTACTTTTCGATCTACGTTATCCATTCAATGATACAGTCACGATTTCACATTGAAAATTGACAAACTTCTGCTTTGTGGAAGAACAAAATAGACCGGGACCACTTTGTGGAAGAACAAAATAGACCGGGCCTACTTTGTGGAAGAACAAAATGGACCGGGGCCACTTTATGGAAGAACAAAATGGACCGGGACCACTTTGTGGAAGAACAAAATAGACCGGACCACTTTGTGGAAGAACAAAATAGACCGGGACCAATTTGTGGAAGAACAAAATAGACCGGGGCCACTTTGTGGAAGAACAAAATAGACCGGGGCCACTTTATGGAAGAACAAAATAGACCGGGGCCACTTTGTAGAAGAACAAAATAGACCGGGGCCACTTTGTGGAAGAACGAAATAGACCGGGGCCACTTTGTGGAAGAACAAAATAGACCGGGACCACTTTGTGGAAGAACGAAATAGACCGGGGCCACTTTATGGAAGAACAAAATATACCGGGACCACTTTGTGGAAGAACGAAATAGACCGGGGCGCCCCGCATCGGTGTTGTGATGTTGCATCACGCGTTATGTGCTTAGGCCGGATCAGGCAACGCAGGCTGAACGCAAATTACTGCATTAGGACTATTT